>JBBPCX010000040.1:24644985-24658479 GCA_037974365.1 Hydrocynus forskahlii | reverse complement strand
ATGACTGCAATTCATATAGGTAATTTGGAAAATCTAAGAAAAATATGATTTGCATAATAATTTGGAACGCAGTGTAAGGTGCAGTTTAAGACAATGTACATACCAGCACAGGTGTTCTGACGATTTATGCTGCCTTGTCGAAAAATGCTACCTTGAAGCTTATACAGTCAGTTTATAGTCAATTTATAACACTGATAATGATGAGAAGTAGGCAAATAATATGCATAATCGGAGAATAATATATCGTATTTAAAAACATATTTTATAAGCAGTCTATCGATTCATACTACCCTGTCGAAAAATGCTCCATGAGGTTTTGACCTGGAATGACATTTAATTAACAGGTGTTCTTTGTCAAAGAGTTCATTTGTGGAATTTCTTGCCTTCTTGATGTGTTTGGGACCATCAGTTGTGATGGTCGGGTTGGTACACAGTTAGTGATCCTATTACACTACGGTTCTACTCCACATCATGGCAAGAACCACTTAACTAAAGTAAAACAGAGAGACAACACTACCTTATTACAAAACAAATTCTGGTATGTTTAACTCTTTTATGTATACTGCATAATTCTGTGTGTTCCGTCATCATTTTGTTTGTTTTCAATATTAATCCACAACGTAGAAAACAATAAAACCAAAGAAAATCAATGATTGAGAAGGTTTGTCCAAACTTTTGACTGGTAGTGCATATATATAAACACACACAAACACACACACATATGTATGTGCGTTTGTATATACATATATATACATATATACATACACACACATATACACACACACACACACTCGGCCATAAACTGGAACCCCTCATTATTTGCCTCTCTCAGTGCTTTATCCATTCGCACGCAAACATACAAGCCCTATATCCCTGACAAGGCCACTCTATAGGCCAGAGGAAAGAAAGAGAGGATATGTATTGAATCACATAAGCCCTGAAGGACCTAGTAAGAGACTCTCTTTCAGTGTGAACAGTAATGAAGGAGATGAGTTCTGTTCATCCAGTCTAATTCCTTTTCCTCACACTCCTCATCACCTGCCCAGTTCACACCCACAGCATCCACTCCCAGAGAGATCTCTGGCACAGGTGGAGAGATGCCCTGCCTACGAAAAGCAGCTTACATATTTTTTTCTGGGATGAGAAATGGCTTTAAGTTAGAGTGGATTGCTTTTCCTGTTTGGCTGATAAATGTCTCAGTATTCCCTCCATCACTCGCAGGAGGAGATGGCTGAGGTCTTTCCTCCACTGGGTTTAAAGACGAACCCTCAGATGCTGCTCCCCAATCACTGAAGCCACCACTATCTATCAGTCTGAGTGCAGACGGGAGGAGCAGAAATAAATCCACTCCAGCGCACGCAGAGATGTTTGTTCCAGGCTTCTGCAAAGACGACCAGGGACTCATCACAGAACACAGACGAAGACACAAGACGGCGAAAGATAAAGGAATTTTAAATCAAATCTAAACCTGTCGCATCTGTATAATGTCACCAACTACCGCAAACAATCATTTCAACACATTTCAATGAGTTTAGGGGGAAAAAACGCAGAAAACTCACTCAGAAGAGAAGCCCCTGGTCTGCAGCTGAATTCTGTTCATTAACTTATAAAGGGGACTTTAAAGGGGACATATTATGCAAAACTCACTTAAAAAAAAAAAAAAGTTATAATAGGTATATGGGCTATACAAAACATGTTCATGAAGTTCTTTGCACAAAATCACTCTCACATAAACAGATCTCACCAGCTTAATTCTTGACAGTTTTGGTCCCTTTCAAAACGAGCCATTTCAAGGCTCTGTCCCTTTATGCAAATAAGTTGTTATTGGCCACGCCCCACCCATCCCATGCTTAAGCTGCGCGTTTAAATTCTGGATTTTACATTAGAATCCATGTCCTTAACACCAGTGAAAGTGTTTCTTTCTTTCATTCCTTCCATCCCTTCAATCTGTGACAGTGGTCCTAGCCTGTATGGTGACCGGGCTGAAGGAAGGGAGGGAGAAAGAAAGAGTGAGATACACTAGATGGACAAAGGTATTGGGACACTTAACACACGTGAAATAGGCAGAAAACAGAGGCGGTATCCAACCCTATATGTTCGACCCCGAGTCGGACCCAGAGCAAGATGAATACAACATGTCATGTGTGACTTGCCTTTGCCGGTAGACACTGCGCTCGGCTTATCTGTGCTCAGAGCACACTGTACCATATACGTCCACGGGAACAAAACATGCATTTTACACTGTGATTGGTGTATTTTCACGCCAATTTATTCACTTTAACCAGTAGTTTTGTTGTGTTTTGAGCAAGTTTTGTGGACTAATGGCCAGCTAGGCAGAGCAAGTATGACGGAGTTATGAGCTTTTAAAAGGTGCTGCAAAGAACCAAGATGGCCGTTGAAAGGGGTGACAAGCAACAGGCTGGGTGGGGTCTCGACAGATGAGGGGCGGTTCTATGCAAATTAGGCCCATATGACGTCATAAGGGGCCCTCCGTCCAAACGGCTCATTTTGAAAGGGCCTGAAACTGTGAAAAAGCTGGTGATATCTCTTTTTGTGTGAGAGATTTTGTGTACAGAACTTCATGAACATGTTTTGTATAGCCCCAAGACCTATTATAACTAAAGTGAGTTTTGCCTAATGGAGGTTAGAATGAAACTAACAAAGGCTAAATAAAGCTGGTCGTATTATCAACACAGTAAGGCAGCTATTCTGGTTACTTTCACTTTCACTTTCTGGTCTCCATGGCTACTCTGACAAAGAATTTCCCTCTCCAAAAAAACTGATCTAGGAATTGTGCAAATGTATGACAATTTGTAAATGTGCTTGATTTAAAAATGTTTTGAATGATCATCCATAGACAAGGCTGGGAAACTGCCCAGTGGGTTCTTTTAAAAGTCAAGGAAATCTCCTGTTTTTCTCTAAAGTGTCATAACATTTAAACCCTCAGCCTATTATTGTGAAGAACCACGTCCTGCCACCAAAACAGCTCAGACCCAACGAGGCATGGACTTTACAAGACCTCTGAAGGTGAGCTGCAGTTTCTGCACCAAGATGTTCCAGCAGATCCTTTAAGTCCGGTAAGTTGTGAGGTGAGACCTCCATGGATTGGACAAATTTGTCCAGCATGTCCCACAGATCGGATTAAGATGTGGGCAATCTGGAAGCCAAGTCAACATCTTTAACTCTTTGTCATGTTTCTCAAATATGATATAAAAGAAAACGTGACTCATCAGAGCAGGCAGTTGTATTCCATTGCTCCATGGTCCAGTTCTGATGCTCACATGCTCATTGCTGGCACATTCAGTGGTGGACATGTTTCTGTGTGGGTGCTCTGACCCGTCTGCTGCTACGCAACCCCATATGCAGCAGGGGGCGCTGCACTTCTGTGGGATCAGATCAGATGGGTCAGTCTTCCTGCCCATTCATATCAATGAACCTTGGGTGATCTAGACCCCATTGCCTGTTTGCTGGTTGTCCTTGGACCACTTCTAGTAGGTTCTAACCCCTGCATAACTTTGCACTTGTGGAAACTAAGCTGCCTGTTTTCTTGATGTTGCCAATGAATGTACATGTAACAGACACCATATTATTTTTGTGATTTTAACATTAGCCAATGGACATAAACATTAATTTACAAGGTGGATATCAAGCCTGCCTATAATAATGGTGTCAGGAGTGAATCAGGTGTGGATCTTCAGCATAGGCTGTGCATGTGAGATACCGAGAAGCTGCAACCAACTAGCTAAGTGTGAACCTCGCAAGAACCTCATGACCTAAAGAACGAAGTGAGCGGTGGACAGGGCAGTGGACAGAGTGGTAAATCAGACGTCTGCAATCTTCCTCACTCTTTTGAACTTTGGCGAGCGTGTGCACTACAGCGCCTCTTAATGAGCTGCTTTATCAAGCGTGGCTGAGTCATTAAAGAGCAAATTAAAGTCATGAAAGGAAGTCAGCTGGAAAAATTATAGCTCCACTGGACAAATTCATGGAGCACTTCTCCAGCAATGTGCCACCTCGCACTGTGACTACAGATCCACATGGCGCACGGCCGAGGAACAGCTACAGGTATGAGGATGAGGTTCTACAGTAAAGAAATTGATCTGAATGGAACTGTGTCATTTCTGATTGGAAGCGGAGTTTCAATGGAACCAGACGGAGTTCAAGCCTAAATTAGGGAAGTAAAAAAAAAAGAACAGTCCAAAGCAGAACAAAGAGAGCCTCAAAAGAGGGCCTGGTGTGAATAAAATGAGGAGTATTTTCAACACAAAAAAAGAGAGAGAGAGACAGGCTTTCAGTTTGGCTGCTGCTGCAAATTGCATCCGGAATTAAAGCCTGTCAGATACAGGCATTCAGCTCGAACACTTTCAGCACATAGAAACACCTCCGAAATGACTGACGCACTTACCTGCCCTTCACCTCCATCCCTCCATCACTTCTCTCCCCTCTCACTAGCTAAAAATGAGTTGGCACAGTCTCAGAGTTTCATCAGACTTATGCAATCTTAATTTTCTTCCCCTCGCTCTCTCTCTCTCTCTAGCTTTCTCATTCTTTTTTCTCTCTCTTTTCTCCCTCTCACTCTCTGGCTCCCTCACCCTTTTTTCTTTCTCCGTTCTCTCTCATCCTCTCTCTCTCCTTTTCTCTCTCTCTCTCTCACCCTCATGGACATGGCGAGTGAACAGAGGGAAAATTTCGATTTGCTCTCACTCCTTCTCTGTGGACAGTTTTACATTGTGCAGCACTTTCCTCGCCCCCTAATGAACCCTCTTGCCTGTAGCTGTCATTTATAAGCCCTATGTCCTTTTATTGCTGACCCCATGTAACGTAAAGCAACGTTTTCAACTGTTACATGTCAGATCTCAACTGTTAGACCAGTACATTTCAGAAAATGTGCTGCTTTCTTTTATTTTCCCCTGATGTTCACTTATAACATTGTGGGAGTTTATCAGAATCAGAATCAGAATCAGAAAACCTTATTGATCCCAGAGGAAACTGATTATGTTTAGAGATATTAATGCCTTAAAGCAGTGTTTTTCTTATATATGAGCCTAGTGGGTAAAACACTTGACTTGCCTGTAAACCTAATGACCACAAAGTTGCAGCTTCAAGCCCTCACTTTCTACTATTGCGTCCTTGAGCAAGACACTTCAGCCTAAGTTGCTCCAGGGGGACTGTCCCTGTAACTAATGATTGTAAGTCGCTCTATATAAGAGCGTCAGCCAAAGGGCGCCTTTACCTTTTAATAATAAAGAAAGCAAAATAAAGCCAAAAACATCCAGTGTAGTCTACCCAGAGGTACAAGGGCTCTCTGGGCTGAGAGCTGCAGCTGTAAGGCTCCGGCTGTGAGCTCGGCTGATACGCCTTGGCATTTTCGCTCTCGGTGTTGAAAACAGGGCCGTTTTCTCATTGAGATTCTGCGTCTGCTCTTCCCTCTCACTCCCACACACTGCAGGGAGCGTTCTCTGGTTCCGGAGCAGCCTCCTTTCCCCGACTCGGCCACACACTGCAGCAGTCTCTTCTCTCCTCCCATCCATCGCCGTGGCAACTCGCGGCTCTGAAAGAGCCCGGGCCAGCCGGCCCCCGCTGCTCATTGTGCTCGATTGAGGCAGACTCCCCCTGGGCTCTGCCCACTGCCAGGGAATTAAACCTTATAGGCAGAAAGAAGCCCACGAGGGCGATCGGTGCACTAACACTCACTGTTTTTAATCTGCTGGATGCTTTTCAGAGAATTTCAGTTTGGGCTTTTAGCCACAGGGTCACTGCTTTCTTTTACAGAACCGGTACCAGATAACAAACAATGTTTTATTAACAGCAGCCGCAGCTCAACGTCAGAACTGAAACACGCACAGATGAACAACAGAACGTGTCTCTGTGTGAGCCTGCAGGTAGCAGGAGGACTGCTGAAATTAAAATGTGCAGGAAAACGGGTTGAAGCTTTACCGTTATTATTACGTGCCCGAGGGCAACATGCTAATGACGGCTGAGCTTAGGCCTTCACTTCGCTAGTCAGTGCTTAGATGAATCTCTCTCTCTCTCTCTCTCTCTCTCTCTCTCACCACCCCCATCAGTGTCTGCCCCTTCAGTGCCCTCTAAGAAGTGATATTGAGAGAGACTGAACGTACACAAATTATAATCACAGGCAAGGACTACTGCTATATATTGTACTTATATATTGGAGAGCAAATGTTTGCACATCCCTGGTCAAACACATACTTTTGTTGATTTTCTCTCCAAAATGTGCAGAACACACTCGTACAAATGTGGCCTGTGTGGTACATTCAATATGTCTTGTTTTAAAACTCAGCAAAATAATAGAAGTTGTACATCTTACAGAAAAATGCCATGTTTAAGTCTGTCTCTGTAGAGGACGTGCACCTGGTAGCCTGGTGGTTAGGATGTTCACTCTGCAATCCAAACTGTTCACTCTGCAATCCAAACGCCGTGGGTTCGAATCCCAAGACTGGTAGTGGCACCACTGAGGTACCCTTATGCAAGGTTCCGTCCCCACACACTGCTCCCAAGGCGCTGTGTTCCTGGCTGCGCGCTGCTTCACTTGGTGAATGGGTTAAAGGCAGAGGAAGAATTTCATGCTGTTCACACTGTGTGCTGTGGTGTGTTCATGTATGACAGAATGGTCACTTCACTTAGTTGCACATGATTTGATTATGGTTTTGCACTCAGCTGTCTTGCTGGGTTGAGCAAGATGGTTAGTGTTTTCATAAGTTGTGCCACATTATAGCATAAACTGCTCACTATGAATATCATCAGTATTTCTAGAGTGCAGAGCATTAGCAAAAAGTCATTTGGTGCATTTAACTGATTTTAGTACTCCATTCATTCATTTACTTATTCGTTCATTATCTGAGCCATCAATCCTTAACCAGCTTAAAAGATGTCAGAAAAAATAATACTGAGAATTACAGTCCTGATAACATTTTTTCATCACGCCTACCCCAATAAATCAGCATTAAATGGTTGTTAGTTATTATTCAGTGCTGTTGTCTTAGTATGCCTGTCACAATTAAATGATATAATAATCTGATCATAATTATTTGAGCAAACACCACAATCATTTTCCACAGTTAAGACTTACTGTTGTCCATTTATTTCCACCAATTAACAAAAAAGTAGCAAAAACGACTTTATTTTACAAAGAGAGTTTAAGTGAGGTCACTTAACCTGACAGGTTCCTTTAATGCAAATGTTACTTTGGGGTTACTTTAATGCGAGTGTGTGATTACATGTGTATGGTGCTCACTGGCATGCAAGTGTCTAATTTTTTATTTTTTTGCATTAGCTAAATAACATTAACTGATCAAGTGCATTTTAGATAAGGAGAAAATTAAAACACATTTATGGTCAGTCCAAGTGAAACATGACTCAGATATTAGACAAAACAGTCCCCAGGGAGTCCATCAGCAGCATTATAATGAGGGAGGGGAGTGTGCCTTACTCCCATTCTCAGCTAAGCCGGGGCTGGTTCTCCCCGTTACCTGCTGCAGATAACAAAGTGTCTACATGTGTGAGCTGCTACTGCAGTTGAACACAGACCGCAGTGTGCACGGCGCCAGGGGACAGCTCCACTCGGCTCAGATCAAACTCATGAGCTGCAGAGAGAAGGGCCCAGAGGAGAAAAAGAAAGACGATCTGACACGCAGGGGGGTGTGGGGGTTTTTCAAGCCATCTGGAAACACTCTACACTCATGAGCCATTACAGAACCATTATTAACCCTGATATTAAAATGACGGTTACAGTTACGGCTGTACTCATGAGAATTGGAGGCTGCAGTTTAATGGCCTCAGTTAGGCTCCGATTAGTCCTCCCAGGAACACATTCACTCACACTAAACTGGAGAAGTACGGTTGGGTGGAATCCATTGTTATACAGGCAAAATCACCCTCACTGAACCATTATAAAGCACTACCGGGGTGGGCTTGGTTTTTCCAGCTGAGTTTTTGTTTTGTGTCATTTTCAAGCTGTTATTTCGAAAGAATCCCACCTGTCAGTCAGCCCATCAGGATGGGCAGCATGACTACAGTGTTGAACAGATTTCATACGACAATCGAGTGGCGGAGTTAACAAAATGACTGGAGAGTAAAAGAAAAGAAATGATAAAGGACCAAACAGGAATAATCAGATCTTACTGATGACTTGAGAGAGTGCACCTGCTGATGCCAGGAAGAGTGGATGAAATGAAGGTATTAAAATTGGAAAAATGATAGAGATGAAAAAAGTCTCAAGGAAATCTCAGGTAAGGTCAGATTAAAACTCAGAAGATAGAAATACAATGGAAACACGAACTACTCGAGAGGGAGTGTTAGAGTGAGAGAGCAGTTCATATAGTGAGACTAATGACTTATCACTGCAGACCACGCTGTTCATACTATCCCGTTATTGTGTTGACTCTGGTTATGCTGTCTATACTGAAAGTGACCGTTCTGTCACACGTGAACATATCACAGCACACAGTGTGAACAGCACGAGATTATTCCTCTGCATTTAACCCATTCACCAAGTGAAGCAGCAGGCAGCCAGGAACACAGCAGCCAGGGAGCAGTGTGGGAGACGGTACCTTGCTCAGGGTACAGCAGTGGCGCTTAGCTGTCTTGGGAATCAAACCCACAACTTCCTGATCACAGGGCGAACACCCTAACCACTAGGCTACCAGCTGTTTATACTGGTTATGCTATTATACTGGTTATACTATTATACGGTTTATACTGGTTATACTGTTTATACTGGTTACACTGTCTGTACTGTTTATAGCGTCTGTTAATACTGGTTATACTGTCAATAAAGAGAACTTTATTGATCCCAGAGCAATTTCCTCCAGGATCAATAAAGTTTTATTATTCTGATTCTATACTGTTAACTCTGTTTGTACTGTTTCTACTGTTATACTGTTTAAACTGATTATAACGTCCATAATGCTTAAACTTTTTGCACAATCCTCTCCTACATCACATTTTATTCATATTTATGTATATTGTACAGAGTTGTCCACACACTCAGGACAGGTTAAACCTTACTCTTATTTATACTTCTTTATTTGCACTGTTTTGTATGTTGCACAATGTCCTAAGTCTATTGCTCTATATGTACAAGGTGGAACCTGAGCTACGCCATTTCCTCTCTTTGTATATTGTATATGGTTGCGATGACAAAGTGGTGGGTGATATAATGAACAGTCAGGAATGAAACATCCCCCAGGTGGTAGCCTGGGGTACTACACCTTCACCGTCCCGGGCCTGGTAGCACTGTAGGACAGGAGGGGACCTAGTTAGCAGGTAGAACTGGCCGTTGGGGTAGACCATAGAATAGAGTTGGATGTGGTACTAGATCAGCTTAGCTAGCAGGTGAACAGCATCACACACTGGTTGTGGTTTTGCTACTATCGATTATATTAGCAGTTGAGTATTCTAGCAATTATTTTGCAGATTAATTGAAAAATGTTGTGTACAATTTAAAGCAGCAAACATTTTATTTCGGCCTATAAACATAAAACATGTATAACTACAAGCATACATACAATATTGGGCAAAACTCTTATTTATTTAAAAACTGTCTAGATGAGCAGTGAGTGTTTATTCACATTAGTAATACTAAATATACTAAAAAAACTAAAAAGAATAAATACAAGTAACCTTATACAGTAACGTAATTTTATGTGTAGTATGTCACTGCGTTCCTTGTTTAAGCCGAGAATTACTTGTAGTTCCCATCAGAAACCCCGTTTAACTCAACTAGTCCTTCATCAAATTAAATCAGGAGCTGCTGAAGGAATTTCACAAATCCAAACAACGGCTGGAGGAACCGAGGAGAAATCTGGAACTGAACCTGTGTTCTCCTCACCAGCTCACAAAATATCAACTACTCTTTAGAAACAAAACAAATCTTCATATGTTTGACAGGTTTCTTGTTTGCATGTACTCTGATTTTAACTTTGCTAGCTCTTTATCACACATGGAGAAAAATGACACTGAGAAAAGACTTTTGTACAGTAGATCTTGCTGGTTTCCTCTCTTTCAGTGTTGCTCACAAAAGTGAGTGCTAATAGCGCCCCCTAGTAAAGAATGTTCAGAGTGACCATGCTTTATGATGACGTCTAGAGACTCTGTTTATCTTCTTTATACCCAGTTTTACTGCTAAACAGCCAAGCTGAGGAGGACATGCTGAAGGAGTAAGAGCTATTTTTAGTGCCTCAAAAGGTCTTAGGTAACCAAACAGTGTGAATCAGGCCGAGCGCCCTCACAAATAAAAGAAAGAAATATGTTCCCTCCAACTAAACACACACACACACACACAAAAACAAATACACACACACACACACACACACACACACACACACACATGTGCTTACAGTCTCTTTTTGTCTTTTGCACCCACATTCCCAATGCACACCGTTCACAGATGGTGTGAGGAGTGCTGGGTGCTGGGGTGAGAATGTGTACTCCTGTCCCATACACTAAACACCTGCTGGGTGTCTGGCATCGGCCTTTTGATCAGCACCACTGACCAGCGGCCAAACAATGCAGGTGGGACCAGCGCCAGCCCCGACGCCCAGCCGCCCCAGGCCATGGAACAGGAAGAAACCACAGATGGCCTCAGAGGAGACGCACACAGAAACGAAGAGAAAAGAGCAAAGAAACATGTTGCCAGAGAACAGCAAAGACACTCTGCTGAACTGGACAACGGTGAGAGCGGCTGAGAATGTCAGATGGGCTCCTCATAAGAGAGTTCAAAGAATTTGTAACAGCTTACTTCACTTCAGTAATTCGCCAGTTCTCTCTATCTCTTTCTCACTCAGACACACACACACACACACACACACAGAACATGATGAAGCACCTTGAGTAGGTGGAGAGCTGGCTGGGGCGTTGAGTGGCAGGGGAATCATTCTGAAAATAACAAATGCAATCATACAGAAATTCCACTTGAATGAATAATTAAATAAAACAATCCTTTTCTATATTTTGATAAAAAAATAGCCCATACTTATTTTATAATTACATTAATCTTGCTCTTTTGGACAAAATCAACAAAGTATTACCTTTGCCTAACATTCCTGTGGCCAAGACGCAATGTACACTATATGGACAAATGTATTGGGACACACCTGTTCTCACAGAATTCTCACAGAAACTCCAAAATCTTATGTAAAGCCTTCCAAGAAGAGTGGAAGCTGTTATAGCTGCCAAGGGAACCAACTCCATTTTAAAGTTTATGTATTTGAATGCAATGTCCCTGTTGATGTTATGGTCCCAATCATCCCAATACTTTTGTCCATACAATGTACTTCCATAAAACTCACCCATTTCTATGTAAACTGGGCGGTCTTTCTTTATACTTGCATCAGCAGGCCCCTAACCAATCACAATGCTGATGTGGCTTGTACCACCCACAGGTCACACCCATTACATCCCATCTCATTCTGTCTCTTCAAGTCTAAGAAGCTCACTGAAAAAAGCTTCCCTACTGCTTGTCTGCCTGTTGCCCCTTCATTCATTTAATCATTCACCTAACTGGCCATGCCAGAATAACCTGTGCAAGACTCCCTGGATGCAAATCCAGCAGTAAAGTAAATAAGAGCCTTACCTTCTATAAGATGCCACCACATAAAAGCGAGAGAATGTTTTGTTTAGTCATGGACACAGTGGAGTTGCCTGTTTCACATTTCTATCTTCTTTTTTATTCAAATTTAGTTGGATGTCTAGCACTCAATTTTAACGTACAAGTATTATTTATATTTTACTCTAAGCTCCCAGGGTCTCACACATCAGACTTCTGGTAATTAGAGTGTGATGAGCCACCTGCACCAGTGTTCTCCCTTGTTCAAAAGTTTGGAATCACTGTTTTCAAGCATATAAAACCATAGAGCAGAAACATGTAGAATTATTCTAATAACTGGAAGTCAGTGTATTCCATAATAACTGGAAAAACCTATAATGTACTGAGATTTCTTTTCCTGTCAATTTAGTCGTCTCCAATTCCACCCACTGGGCCAGGAACCCCCAGTCAAACAGTATCTCTAACACTGGAAGGCCGGGAGACTGGGAGGCTCAGACTTTACTTGTGTTCACACTTCATTCTTGTACAATATCCGTATGGTGCGATATTATTAATGTTGGAAGGTTTGCATGCCTTTCCGACTTGATTGTTACACTGCTGTATTGTCTATTTATTGTATTGTCTCAGGTTCACATCCCATCCACACTACTGCTCTGCTGTATTATCCACTGTATTGTTTCTGTCATCCCTTGCCTCCTGTGCAATCATACTTATGGTGCAATACTAGTCACTTCGGAAGGTTTACATCCCATTCACACTATACTGTTACATCACTGTTATATTGCTGTGGTGTCAATTTAGGTATTGTCTCATCTCACTATGTATGTGTTCCGAGCTGCTGACGACAATAAAGTAACCTTGAACCTCGATGGTGAGCACTTGCTTCTTTCAAGTCACATAAAACTCCATCTTTTCAAATTGCCACTAACGTCACTGGACAGTTCAACACACCTGTCACGTCACCTAACAGAAGCCCATGCTGGCCAGCATTGTGCTACATTTTATTGTTCGAAATCTTTCCATTGCGAATAAACTGTTGAATTATGATCTAGTGGCTGATTAACATTTCAGTCCATTATTGCTTAATAACATTCATTTATTTTTTGTAACCGCTTAATCCACACTATCTTGGGGTGCAAGGCAGGGACTCACCCTGCACGGGGCACCAGCCCACCCCAGGGCGCACACACACAAACCATTCACTCACACAGTCAATTTAAAATGTCTGGACTGTGGGAGAAACTGGAGACCATGGAGGAAACCGACGCCACCACAAGAAGAACACTCAAACTCCATACACACAAGGCTAAGACCCGGATTCGAACCCCCCACCATGGAGGTGTGAGGCAACAGTGCTACTGAATAACAATTAAATAATTATTACTATGATTAGTGATCTCAAACTTTTGAACACTGGTGTACGTTGACAGTAAATCAAGTGGTTGATGCGCAAAATGATCAGTCTCAGACTCAAGTATTTGTATCATTTAGTCCAGCCATACAACAAATGTGAGGTGGTCCCTGTATCACAGTGGGTGCAGCGTCTTGAGCTGAATCTGTGCTTAAAACAGGTTCTCAGCACATTCTGACTCCAGGCAAACACTGACCTTCCAACGTGTCAACATCAAACGTATGAAGTTTGTACTGAAAAAAGACTTATTTACATTTACATCATTATTGCCTTAGAGTTACTGACATCTTCACCCGCCCGCTCATATTTCAATCCACCATTCATTCTTATTTAGAATTACTGCTGCATGAACAGGACAAACACTTCCTGCGGCTATGTGCACACATACACACAAACACACACACACACACACACACATACCCACACACACACACACACACCCACACACGCACACACACACACACACACACACACACACACACACACACACACACACACACACACACACACACACACA
>JBBPCX010000040.1:24631368-24644885 GCA_037974365.1 Hydrocynus forskahlii | reverse complement strand
GTTCACCTGCTGTACTGAACACTGACTATAGTTCACCTGCTGTACTGAACACTGAACACTGACATCCACAGATGCACAGAATTTGCATGCTTTGCGCCTGTTTGTGGTGGAAACTATGTTGCAACATTTCGAAGTAGAAAACATCCACTCTTTTGTCGATATTATCAATCTAAATGAATGCATGGCCAAATGAACTATTTTGTTGTTGAACATAAGATTTTACTGGTGCACAGCACATAAATACCGGGGTATGTGCCCCAGTGAAAGGGGTCTAGCGACACCCGTGAAACTGGAAACAGCAAAATATTATTTTAGGGGAGGTAGAAAACAAACAAGGAAGAGGATGACTAAGAAGTTGTCCCAAAACAGGGGTGAAAAGAAATGTCATTATTAAAAAAAGTAAAATAAATAAAATGGGTATTAAAATTGCATTATCATTATCATTATCATTATTATTATTATTATTGTAGAATCAGATTGGATTTGTTTTTTTTCTCTAATGTGTCCCCATTCTAAAATCAACATCTCTACAACCTCAGAGGTAAAAAGGGTTGAAGTGACCTTACACTCCCTCTAAACCAGCAGCCGCAACATCTGTCCCAATTCAATCAACACATGCGCACAGGACTCTGGGTAAAAGACAGATCAGCACAAGTAGTGAACACAGGGAAAGAATAACCCTGACTGTGTTCTTTCAAAACATTACGGTCTGCTCCTGAGGCGAATGCCCTGCTCTGGTGCCATGTTATGGCTGCTAACACTCGCTGGAGAGGAAGTTTTGGTACTTTCTAATGACCATTTAGCATTACTGACAGTGAGGTAGAAACAAAGTAAGTACAATGACAAAGTAAGTATAATAAAAATTACATTAGCATATATATATAAAAATTACTGCAACAGTAAATCAAATGAAAGAAATATATTGTGTTGATATGATATAAAGTACCAAGAAAAGCCTTTATTTGCTGTAAAATAATAATACACTATACACTAATCGTAGAATGAATACAAACATGCAGGCCGGGCACCATAAATCTTGGTGTATTCACCTGTAAATAGACTGTATTTTTAACTTAAGAAAAAGAAAGAATTCCGTAGCGTTTTGGCGCACACAATGCTAGTCTATTTTTGCTGCTTGCTTTGTGCCATTCGAAGGTGCAGGCAAAATGCTGCCCTTTTCCAGCCATGCTGGATTAGTTCCGATTATTGCCCTGCAATGTTTTCCACTCTTTTGCACTTTATTGGGGAAATGAGTAACAACTTTACCTGTTGTAGAGGACACGGGTAAGTACATCAGCTCATGAAGCCCATTCAAGAGGCGAGATTTTTGTTAGAATAGTAATACTGATGATACTTCTACAGCCGCAGGTATCATGATGATACCTGGGCGAGTTTCATACAGAACATCTGCTGCATAAATCGGCCCCACCTGTAGAGACCCCAGGCTCAGCAGACTCACCCGACCCAGTTCACAGGGGGGCTTGATAATCATCTGACGAGCTGAACAGGTGTTACAGCAGGAAAAACCACTTAAACGTGCAGCGCACATCCTGGGGATGCTTAGACTGTGACTGAACCCCTGCCATGAATATTAACACGAGGAAGAGGATGAATAAGTGATGAAGAAGGTCTGTGAGAGGCAAACAGTTCAGCTGTTGTTTTTCTCTCCTCTTCCTCCACCCTCCTCATCTTCAAAGAAATACCCCACTCTCTGGCCCGTCCGCACGCTGATGCTGGGCGGCTGTGACCGTGTGCGGCTCGGCCCCACCCAGGTTGCGCCGCATCTGTACACCTTTCTGCACAATATGCACAGCCAAGCAGAAACCGAAATAGATTTGTTCAATTTCACGGAGCGATCAGTAGGGAGAGGCTGCAGCGCTGTGGAGTCCTGCAGCACTTTGATTTGATATCATCACTCCAGCTTCAAACACGGCGAGCCTCTCTTATGTTTCATTTCATTAAGGTCCGGACAAGAGAAGCAGTGAGACTCTGAAGTCAAAGTTCAGATTCTGAACTTGCCTGTGAAGTGTAGAAACAATTCCATCTGGATTCACATCTCCAGCCACCTTCCACGCCACATTAAAAGAATCAGATTCAGAATTAGAATCAGAAAACTTTATTGGTCCTGGAGGAAGTTGCTTACGCAGGAGTTGTTTTGGGGAGAAAAATCAAAATGTGCCCTTTATTCCAAATGTAGTCAGTTTTGCATTGAAAACAGACTAATTACAAGTTCTCTCTTCCTCCCTCTCCCTCTGTCTCTTTCCCTCTCTGTCTCTCTCACTGTTTCCCTCTGTCTCTCTTTCTCTCTCTCGCGCTCTCTCTTTTACTCTCAGATCTTCACTTGTTTGTTAAGTTTTCTTCTACTTTGTTTCTTATAAGTCTCTCTCTACAACAGATTTTCCAGAAAAGCAGTTACAGTGTCCGACTCTGATCCGCTTCTTGTGAAGCACCAGGTCTCTCTAGTCAGACATTCCTCCACCGTCCTCTGACTGTTCTGAACTCAGCCTGTGTGTCTTCCTCACCGCTGCCTTCCACGAAATAAAGACAGTCAAATAAAACAAAAACAAATAAAAAACAACTCAAACACAAAAAACTGGTGAGTCATAAGGGCTCTCAGTTAGGGAACATCAGACACCGGTTCTCTCCCAGCACAGCACACGAGGAGACAGGCTTCAGCCTGACTTATTTACTTTACTTTTATTTCGAACTGCAGTAACAAGCATGTTTTTATGGGATATTTTAAGAACAAATATTTGCGCACTTGTTCGAAAATACCAACAAGTATTCAAAATCTGTAAAATGCTGTTCCGGCCCTAAAGGTTATAAGCTGTATAAAAACTCAAAGCTGTATAAAAACTGTATAAAAAGCTGTATAAAAACTCAACGATTAACCAAAACAAGTGAGAAAACTATAATGTTCAAGAATGAATTACAAAAAAATGTATATCCAGAATAGAGGTCGACTGATTATCAGTCTGGTTGATTAATCGGGACGATATTTGGCAATTTTTACATAACTGGCATCGCCTGATATTGGCGTACATTAAGACCGATTAATAGACAAGCATATTCATGGCCAGCCCCGTGTTGCTGCTGTGGAACACGCGTGATAGGCCTCCTCTACTGGCACCTGCAGGGCAGTACAAACTTTGAGGTACAACATAGCTTCCGGTTAGCTTACCATTAGCGACGTAGCCTACAGTTAGAGTACTGTTACCAAAGTAGCCTACAATTCACTCACTCACACACTCCCTCACTCACTCACTCGTACACCGCAGCAGCATAATCGTTGCCCAGGACGATGCTGAAGAAAACTAAACACTTAAATGCGTGGTTACATTTAATAACACTTGATACTGCCAATTCCATTTATAAATTAAAGTCTTTCACCTGAGAAAGTGGAAAATAGAACAGTTTGTTGACATATCTTGAAAAATGCACACATGATTTAGTGCAGTTAGCTCTCCTCATGAAATGTGCCTGCGCGAGGCTTTCACAAATTAATTGCTAGTGGCCTGTGTAGTCCTTGAATAGCAGGCTGTGTGAAGAACATGACTATTTGGCATGAAACTGTGTCTGTCAAGAAACCTTACTATTATTAGTAATATCAATCCCACACCCAAAACAATAAAACTGGCGTCGCATACCGGCCATCGGCCAACCCTGATTTCTAAACATTGGCGTCGGCCATTAAAAAAAACAACACTTGATCGACCAGAATGCCCCATATAGAAAAAGTGGTTACCAGATAGCTCTGGACAGGAAATTTATGACAAGAAATTGCTCTAAAAAGAAAATTACATTAAACATTTGAAACTAATTGACAAATAACATAAACCTATATAAGTACTAATTCACAAATGACATAAACCTATATAAACTTCTCCAAAGGTGCATTCCAAGCTACAGTTACCAATTCCTTTTTTGTCCATTTCACTTCAAAAAGATGCTTCTTGGAATAAGCCTTGCGTCTCTATGGGTTTATGTCAATTGTCACAAAAGGCTAATGAAGCTGTAGCCTTATAAATGGTGCCCTTTAGTAAACTGTTCCTCTTTTTTGACCAGAATCCACTCTCAGAAGTGAAAACATAGCAACTTTGTATAACATATTAAATAGTAGAAATTAATAATATGTGGTTCAAAACTTGGAAGCTTATAACCCACAAATTAAGCACCATGCCCAAATCATCCCACACTATTACAGTAAACCCTACTTTTACGTGGATTTTATTTCTGTAAATTAAATTAAAAGAGGCTGTTGAGCTCAGTCACTGTCCAGTGTCTGCTTTAACCGGCAGGTCACTACAATACGACTTCTCCTGAAGCACCTCAATAAGACGCGCCGCTCGATGAACAGTAAATTATTGAACTGTAAATATTATTTGTGATTACCCAATCATTTTCCTGTATACTTATAGCTAAAAATTCCATTAATTTATTACTGTATTTACCTGCTTATACCAAAGAAAACGACAGCGCATACCAAAGAAAATGCCCGTGCATGAATTACAGTACATTATACGCAGGGGTAACACCGGTATTTACATTCTTACACTGCAGGAGTTCAGTGTACAGCAAGAATTCAGGTTTACCTTTACATTTTCATTAGGGTTAATGTATTAAACTGAGTTTAAAATAAAATTAAAGTTTTTTGGGGGCATATTTGGGGGCATATTTAGGGTTTACACTATAAAAATAGGCATTTTTAGGCATTTTTTAAAATAACAACACAACAATGCGTTTTTTCACTATAAGCGGGTGCTCTTGGAACGTAACCCCCTCGAAAAGTAGGGGTTACTGTATTTGAAGTAAGGGGAAAAGGGAAATTTGTTTCGTTCTGATTTTGTAGGCAGATTCAGAAAACTTTTATTTCTGAGAAACGCAGCAATATTAATGCGCACAGGATCACCGGACATGCACAAATCCTGCATAATGCTTGCCGGTTTAGCCGCCATGTAATCCTGGTTGCATCACACATGATTGACACTAAACTTGTAGTATTAGAGCCACCATTCTAGAGTTCCACACTCAAGACCCATGTGGTTCACGTATATATTACATATGCATTTGTATATAAGCAAGTTATCGATGCACCAGTGTAGTCCTGTTAAAAACCCTATCAAAGCAAGATGCCTACATAGCACAGAGGACACGACACATCAGAGGACACGACCCATCAGAGAGGAAACAGTACCAACAGGGTTATACTGGAACTGAATGGATACTTTTGAAAACATGAAAAAGCTTTAAAAGCTGCAGCTTGCCTTCAGCTGTTATTAAAATTTGATGAAAAACACTTTCTCTCAGTGAGGTCACTTACGTTATTTTCATAACATAAATGGACGAATATCCCTGCTTGACAGCACGAAAAGTCAGGTACTATAATACAACTGAGACAGAAGTAAAAACAAACTGTCATTCAACATCCACCAACATCATGAAGACTGCTGGATGTGGAAAATGACACTATATGGGCAAAAAAAGTATTGGGACACACCTATTTTTCAGGGTTTGGGCTAGGCCCCTTACTTCCCATGAAGGGCAATCTTAATGCTTCAGCAGACCAAGACATTTTGGACAACATCATGCTTCATTTTGGACAACACCACTTTGTGGACACAGTTTGAGGAAGAAGCTTTTCTATTCCAGCACGATTGTGCCCCAGTACACAAAGCAAGGTCCATAATGGTCTTGTGGAAAGCAATCCAAGAAGAGTGGAAGCTGTTATAGCTGCAAAGGGGGGACCAACTCCATATTAAAGTCTATGCATTGGAATGTCATTAAAGTCCCTGTTGGTGTAATGGTCAAGTGTCCTAATACTTTTGTCCATATAGTGTAACAATCAGCTGACTGATCATAACTGCAAATTTTAGGTCACAAAAACCCATCTGTGCTTAAAATCTAGAGCCGCATTAAGGGCCTGAAGAACCTTAGACCCTTATTTCTCCAAAAAGGTGCAACAAAATAACTGCTCAATCTTCTCTCATCTTTTCATGTGAGGCTTTTATTTTTTGCACCAAATTATGGAGAGTAGGATCAATAAGAGTACGGATGAACCGTATCTGTATTAATATCATTATTAGTAAAATCCTAACCAAATATGACATGGACACAAATAAAACGATCAAGACTGGATATCAATCCCAGAAGTGGGATGTATGTACAGTTCTGTGCAAAATTTTTGAACCACCCTGCAATACCATCTGGAAAGTGTCTGACTGGCAATGGCTTCACTTTTCAGCATGACAACGATTCCAACACACTTACAATGCAGTCAAGGCAAACCTCAATGGAAAAAAAAAACATGATGGAACACTATCAGTCATGGACTGGCCTCCCTAAAGACCGTATCTCAAATATCTCAGCTTTGGAATGTCCTTCAAGAAGCCCGGAGAACTAATCCTGAAGATTTACTTAAAGAAATCACAAGAAAGCTTGTGTAAGGCTGTGAATGGTGGTCAGATCAAATATTGACTTTAAAGCTTGATAAAATTATGCAAACTCTCATTGTGTTCTATACTGTAGTTACATGTATATTGAAATAAATTACTGTACTGACCTAATGTGTAATTTTTCTAATAAAATATAAAGTAATGAGGGGTGGCTTAAGAGTTTTGCAGAGTACTGTATCACAATTGAATTTAAAGCTGTTATTGGAATTCCTGAGATCAGATAAAGAGAAGGAGACCATAAAGACCACCATGGTGCTGAGAGTATCTGACTGCACTCACACTAGGCTGTGTAATTATAGTGGACATTACTGCTGAAGGTCTGCTGTGGAAAAACACATGTTCTGAAGATGGACCTCTAAAAGTGAATCTTAGATAGATCGCCCTTGCTGGTCTTACAATGTCGTTTCATGCAGGCTGTATAAGTGTGGACAACCCTGTGAACGGTGTTTTGTGGGATGGCATTATCTCTTTTCCTTTAGTAAAAGATGGTCCTATGTACACGATGCTGAAGGAGATAAGAGAGGAAGCACTGAAGCACCTTTCCTCGGCATTTAAAGAATTTCACCAGCCCTTATCACGGCTGATACTTCCAGGTCATTTCACCCAGTTAGAAAGCCTCCAAAGCAAAAAAGACTTCAGCACCACAGCCCTGGATTTCAGTAAACACGATTTCAGGACACGTACTCGACCTTACACCATTAACCCTCGCGTTTCGTAAATATCTCCTCGTTGTTTGCTTGGATGCTGGTGTCACTCGTTTGACTTTGACTCGTAACTCGTTCAACAGGATGATTATGTTCGTCGTACATGTGTTGTGCTCTTGAGTGTCCTGCACAGCACTCGCTCTGTTGGTCAACTTGTCACCCTCAAACATTTTTTCCACAAATACAGACTCTATGTTACTTAAACGCTTTGGAGACCAGTTGGAGAACTGCATATTTCTAAAGAAATCTCATTACCAAGTGACTCATGTAGACTCAGAGTCTCCACTTCATCACATTACTGTAGTACTTGCAAACGTGTTAGATGGATTATAGGACCAATCTGATTTCTTGCAGTTATGTTTGGGATTATTATGTGAACCCTCTGTGCAGGAACCACTCCAGCTGTAGCAGATGCAGCACTCACCAGTAGTGGTAGGATGATGCTCCTTTATCTTTCAGACACAAACCTGGAACAAAAGCAAAGACAGGAGCATGAGAGAAGATCTATCATTCCAATCTGGTCTTGATCCATCAGCCCTTTGTGCTTCAGAGCACAATTTAGGGTTTTGCAGTAATACAGAAAGCAACAGTGTAGGATCCAGCATTAGACATTTAACACTGCACATGAAATGAAATAAATAAGTGATAAGGTGGTAAAATGTAATTTGCAAGTCCACCCAGTGGCTTTTCATTAGTATCAGAAAAGCCACTGGGTGGACTTGCAAATTACATTTTACTACTTTATTCATGTGTAAGTGTGTGTGTGTGTGTGTGTGTGTGTGTGTGTGTGTATGTGTTGAAGCCTTTCCCAGCAGGAATAGAGTAAGAAGTGGAGAAACACGCAGACAGGTCATCAGTCCATCACAGGGCAAACACACCCATGCACACACACTCACACCTAGGGGCAATTTAGCATCTCTGGTCCACCTGACCCTTGGCCATCCTGGTCAGGAACTGAACCCAGGACCTTCTAGCTGTGAGGTGACAGCAGTATCCACTACACCACACCATTTTAATGTTTTCAGTTATGCACCCAGCATGCCTTACTCACATATATCATAGTAAATTGAGGGAAGTTGGAAAGACTTGTATTGCTCAAGCAACCCTACCTTCTAGCCCAGTCACAACCAAGATAGCATAAGTGTAACTCTTACATCTAACAGTGAACAAAATAACTTTTGTCTTTAATAAAGACAGTTCAACCGAAGAATCCCTGTTGAGTGCCGTTTTGTAGAAAAGCAAACGCTAAAACCAGAGCACAGTGGACAGCATAGTGGATAACATGTTCACCCCATACATGGGAGAAAAGCTTTTTAAACGCTTTCAGCCATATAAAAGGAGACAAACTGTCTAGACAGACAGTTACCACACGCATAGTTGTGGGCGGTTTTGTACATCCTGTTTACCTTTAGGATCCGTTTTTAAACTGGAAAATGTCACTCTAGAATCTAATGCAGTAGTGCTGTAAGATGCAAGTAGTCATGTTTTGAAGAGACGGTTACATTTTTCATTTTATGGAAGTATCTCTATAAGAGTGCACTGGATAGTGGGGGGGGGGGGGGTTGGGGGGGGTAAAGTTGGCTAGTTGGTGATTGTCATCTTTTTGATGTCTCAGACAAAATGCTTGCTGGCTGTAACCTCCTGAATTGTGGTTCTGGCTGTGCCACTGCACTGCAAACTCTCTTTTTAATGCAAGAGCACATACTACCTCAGCTTTGGACAAGCTATCAGCGCTGGACATCATACATCTCGGGGGAGTTCATGTCAGGCCTGACAAGACGAGCTGCCAATTAAAGCAACAGAAGCTCCTCTCAGCCTCTGGAAAGGCCTCTGAACGGATCGGGACAGCCCTGGAAGCTTCATCTTTAGCAGGCTGCAGCCTGGAGATCCTTGCACAGCCAGATTACCGAGCACTAGCTCATAAAGACACTAATTCATTCAGCCGTCCTATACTCCTGTCACAGCGGGAGAAGAATGGGGAGGAGAGGCAGGGGAGAGATAGGGCTGTCCTGCCCCAAACAGGCTATAAAGGAACCTTTCTCTCCTCCTTTACCTTGACGCTAATGCTTGTTATCCTGAGGTGATGCATGCGGAACAGCAGATGTTTCTCCTGTGATAAGCCCAATAACAGCACCGGGCTCTTCCTCTGCAGACTAGGGTGACTCCGCCCTGTAAATTTGTATTCCTAATTGTTGCTGTGTCCTTTTAACGTGTCCATCTTAGGAGATTAGCCTTTCGGAGCCAGGGAAGCAAACAACACTCGGTAGACTTACGTCTCTCTTTCTGCGCCCGTCCCAGACAAGCAGGAGCCCGTCACGAAAATGTCACTACATTCTAATCAATGCGGCAGAGGACAGCTAAGAAAACATCTTTGTTTAAACGCTCTGGATCTGACAACGCAAACCAGAGCGGGCTTACTGAACAGACAAGAAGGAAAATATAGGCATTATATGTGTCCAAAATGTCCATGCACCTTAAACACTTCTTCTGAAATCATGGGTATTAACAGGGAACACCCCTTGCTGTAATAACAGCCCTTACTCTTCCAGGATGGAAGAAGTGTTTAAGGTGCATGGACATTTTGGACACAGAGAGCCCTTACTGGAAGAGAGAGCCCTTACTCTTCCGGGATGAACACTGCAGTGGGGATTTGACTGCAACCACAAGAGCATTAGTGAGGTGGTTCTGGAGCACAAACTCCAACCCATTCCAAAGGTACTGGATGGAGATCCATCACTCCAGAAAAGGCCAACATTCTGCAGGCCAACATTCAACACTGCTGAACTAAATGCCACCACTATTAACAGATTTAATTAAATGCAAGTACAGAACCAGACCACAAAAAGCTACAGTAGATGACACAGGGTTTGAAATTCACCCCAAGAAAGATTCTTAGGACACATCTACTGGCCATTGGGCGCTCTCTGGTTGGTGGTGCCTCTAGTTACTGCAGTGTGTACAGCACTATTGGCTCTGGTTGATCCACTTCAGCTCTCTTCTCGCCATGAGAAGCTCAGCAGACGGCCTCTCAGCCTGACCAGCCCAATGACACACGGGTCAACATCAGTGGCAAAGCAGCAAGCTAGAGATGAGCAGATCCAGAGAGGAGAGAGAGAGAATTTCGTTTTGGCACTGGCAGAATGCCCAGCTCTCACAGCACACTGGGCAGCCGAGACATAACTGCACAGAAGTGGGAAAAAGAGCCTCTCTCTCTCTCTCTCTCTCTGCCAGCTGTATCCTCGGAGCCTTTTTCAGGAAAAGTCGCCATCTGGGAGAGACACCGAGGGCAATTTTCCTGCCCAAATCCTGACAAATGGCAGGAGTGAGGTGCTGTGCCAATAGAGCAGTGTAGCTTAAATGCTCCCTGTCTCTCTCTCCTCTGCCCTCCCCTTCCCCTCTAGTCCACTCCCCCTCCCTTTAATTGTGTTTATTAATGTTGTGTACAAAACATGTGTGTTTTCAGCCCCACTCTTCTCCTCTTAATCCTTTTTTTCCACCCATTCTACACTCTCCCTATCCAGCTTCTTCTATTCTCGTTCCTCCCTCTTTCTGCCTTCCCTTTATTTCTTTATACTCTCTCTTCGTTTTCTCCTCTCTTCTTCTTCTCCTTGATGTGAACTAGGACACAACCAGAATGATCTGCAGCACTGATGAGAATTTTGAGAAGTTAAAATACTGCTCATTTAGTGATATTTAATAGATTTCACTTATTTTAAGTAAAGTGTTTTACAGACTGACTATCACTGTGAAATATCCAGCATGTTCTGATTACTCAATGTAAAAAATACAGGGGGTCTTCTAGTTACGACACAGGTCCGTTCCTTCGACAGCGATGTAACCCTAACCTAAGTCACTTACATATCCTAACACAGCTGTAAAATCATAAAAACGCAACTATGCCACAGAAAAGGGAAAAGGAAAACTCCCTCACTCATACGCCGCGTTACTGCGTATTCTTCCGCCGCACGCAACCAAACTAGTTCACCCACGTAGTCCGTAAGTACGAAGCTAACGGCATAAGCCAAGTGGGAGTGGGAGTGAGTGCTGTAAACACAAAACTTTGTATGTCGAGACGTAGTAACATAAGGACCCCCTGTAATCATAAAAAACTGGGCTTTTTCTCAATATTTAGTGATTTTAGTCCACATTTAGAGCTTTTAATGTGTTTAAAAGCTTTTACACCACAACAGATGTCTTTTAACTTGAGGAAAGCTGAAATTATCCCTTTTTTTGGGGAGAGATATGAACTGTTTTCGCAGCAGAGAGTTCTCACCCCTCCCCTTTTCTTTCCTCACTAGCAGCTTAATTAGTCTGATGTTGCAGTGACATATATTTCATTTGATTATATTAATTACAAATAACCAAGTTGGTTTGGCACTCACGGCCTTGCAGAAAGAGGCTTCTTAAATAAATATTGCAGTGTCAGAGACATACTTTTTGTGTTCGGTTTCTGTTAATTACCCCCAATTAGTGGTCACTGCTTAGCAATAAGTGCATAAAACTGTCATGAAAATCTCCGTTCTCTATTCTGCTCCTCTATTAGGAGTGTCGAGGCGCTGCCAGGCTGCTGGCATTACTGTTGGTCTAACAGGCTCCTCTGTCGAGGTGTCCTGAGTGGACAGGAGTTAGAGAGGTGAGCTGACAGCCTGTGTCTCTCCAGCAGCTCCTTTAGAGCAGGCCTGACTGCATGGAGCCAATAGTCCCTGTCAGAGGGCCATCAGGGTTTTGTCCAAAGGCATTATGAGCTGGATCTGCTGGACCTCTGGGTCAGAAATGACCACCAGCTCTGAAGGCCTCTTCAAAATCCAGCCAGGTCCTATTATTGCATGTCCAGCTACATCCAACCACATCCCATTACAGCAGGTGTCCTTTATTCTATCAGCACTTATTGCTCTGTCCAGAGCAATTTACCCAGCATCACTTATCTGGCAATTTCATTTGTAAAATGCCATTCATGTACTGTTCTCTCATTTCACACTCAGAAGAAGAGTTGTTATTTTTATTGATGGCAAAAAACCCTATCAACCCTATTATTAGGAGTTCCATCGGCAAACTGTCTTCAGTCTCTCTAAGTGATTAGGGTTGGCTTCCTCTCTACCCTCTCTACTCAGGCGTCTGTTCACAGAACAGGCAGTTAGTGATCTCCTCCAAGCATGTTAAGCAGTCTAATGACGCTACATTACAATTTAATCAAATAATCCTAACAGACCTATAATGAATGAAATATTACTATTTTACTAGAGCAACCCAATGATTTCACTTCCAGAATATAATCAATACAGGGCATTAAATATCAGTCTAAAATGTCAGTCAAATACCAACAGCTCCCTGAAAACAATGTTTTCAAAATCATGAATCTTACAATCATCGCGTCTCTCTAGTGTTTATTCATTTGAAGGTCCCAGGTTTTCCTGCCATCAGTAAAGAACATCTGTCTATTTCTCATTTAAATTACAACAAGCTTCTGTTAAAAGAGGATTAAAGATCCTGGCTCCCATTCAAGTCCCTCTCGAAGCTCATCAGTCTGAAATCAACGCCCAACCTTTCCAACAGCTAGACAAAGGGGACGCACTCGTCCTTCAGCACAACAAACAGTACACAGCAGGTAAACATCACATCGGTCCTCGGACAGGACTCACATGTCTTATGTTCTGGAAGGGTGTGTGTTTGTGTGTGTGTGTGTGTGTGTGGAGCTGGAGCAGTGCATGACTCAGCCTCTCAAGGGACGATGAGGTTTGGCACAGAAAGGATGAAAACAACCTGTGTGGTGTTTTTAAAGGGGAAGTGTCAGCGTGAGAGAACGTGTGAGTTCACCCTGCTGATGATCGGCTCCACACTGGGGGACTTTCACGAGTGGAAACACCCCGGAACCCCCCTTAGCCTGATACTACACACACACACACACACACACACGGCAGGAATGCATTAAACACATACATATTGCATACACATAAATACTCACACACTTAATGGAAACACACTACACACAAATACACACAACAAAAAAAAACACACACATACACAGCACACACACATGCATAAAACACACAATACAGAGGCACCACACATTCATACGCACACACCATATAGATGTACAAAACCCATAATACAAATGCAATAAAGACACAAAATACAGATTTACCACATAAACACACACAGACAATACAGATGAGCCACAAACAAACACACCCACGCACACACAAAATACAAATGCACACACACACACACACACACACACACACAAACACACAAAAAACAGATGCACCGCATACACACACACGCACACACACACCCACACACACACACACACACACACACACACACACACACACACACACACACACAAAATGTCTGAGTACCC
>JBBPCX010000040.1:24614579-24631268 GCA_037974365.1 Hydrocynus forskahlii | reverse complement strand
GAACCGCACCAACTAGGAAAACGAACTCTAGTGCGATTCAACCGAACTAAATGAGGCATGTGTGAAAGCACCCTAAGACTCACCTGGAGCTGTGATTGGTCACCCTGTCAGAAACATTGTGCCTGGTTAGAGGCTTATTTGCATATTGCAGTTATAATATCGTGATAATGATTAGGAACGATACACGGGGGGTCCTGGCGTTACGACGTAGATCCGTTCCTTCGACAGTGATGGAACCCGAATTTTGGTGTTAGTCAAAACACACCCTAGTCTAAGTCACTTACCGATCCTAACACAGCTGTAAAATCATAAAAACACAACTAGGCCACAGAAAAAGGAAAAGGACATAGATATACTGTACTTGTTCACTGTACTCTGTGTTACTGCGTATTCCCCATATTCTGTGTATACTGTGTATTCTTCCGTCACACACAACCAAACTAGTTATGGGACTGAGCATCGTAAACTTGAAATGGCATATGTCAAGGCTGTCATAACCCGAGGACTCCCTGAATTGTGCAGGATACACTGTGGTGCTTTTCTATATTTCAGGAAAAGACAGAGGAAGAGGAGAATCCAGCGCATGTTGAAATTCAGAAGCTCATGGACTCTCTCTTCCTCAAACTGGATGCTCTGTCCAACTTCCACTTCACACCAAAACCAGTAAGTCCATATTACTTTGACCTAATGGGCTTTAATGACTTGCATTGGAATTGTTTGTATACACTGTGTTTTCCTCATTCTGACACATTCACACAACAATCTGTACGATAACCTTAAGCTACTTTGTTGTGCAATTCCTTATTTGGGTTTGAATCATTATATGCATTATTATCTTATTATAAGCGATAGTTTTACCATGTGCAATATTGTGCAGTTTTCTTTTTGGGTGCTAAATCATTTCATTATTTGTCATTTCTTATGATGTGCAGTAGTCTCACGATGTGAATATCACCACTTATGTCAGCATTACTTATAGTATTTACCACTACATGCAGTAATATACTCCTAACCACCATTTGTGTTACTAGTAATTCACATAACTGTAAGTTATTTATCTATAGTATTTACCCCAGCACTGTGTATATAGAATAGTGTACAGTGTTCCCCCACAAAGTTGCAGTTCAGGGTTTGCGGCCTTTTTTAAAAAAAAAAAAAAAAGGGTAATATATCAAGCTGAGTTAAGTGAAAAGTGTTTTGGGAGCATATTTAGGGGTTAAACTATAAAACATTTTTAAGCACATCACAAATTCACGTTTTTTCACAATTCGCTGGGGTTACGTTCCAAGAGGGGTCTACTGTATTTCATATTGAGTTTTTTCTGCAGAGTTCCTGTGTGTCTGTGCAGTCGTTACACATGAAATTTCCTCCAGGATCAATAAAGTTTTCTGATTCTCTCTCTCGCTTGCTGTAGCATGTTCCTGAGGTGAAGGTCGTCTCCAACCTGCCCTCAATCACGATGGAGGAAGTGGCTCCAGTCAGTGCCAGCAGTGCTACTCTTCTGGCTCCAGAAGAAATCAAGGTTAGATGTCTTGCTCCTCACTTTTTCTCCAACTTTATATATTAAATCCAAATAAATCCCTTTTCTCCCACTCCCACAAGCAAGTCATTATTTCAACCTCATTTCTATTTCTTTTTTTTTTTTCGTCGACCACTTTTCCTTCCGTTCAGGAGAAGAACAAGGCTGGCGACATCCTCGGCGACTCTGAGAAAACGGCCACGGACAAGAAGCGTGAGAGACGCAAGAAGAAGAAAGTGAAGAGGCTGAAGATTCAGGAGCGTGAAAAGAGGAAAAAGCTGAAAGAAGCCGCAGGAGGAGGAGAAACTAAGAAAAAGTCTAAGGCTGAAGTTGCTGAGACCCTCAAAAAGCTCACGGCAGGAGGGAAGGCCAAAATACTCACGGTAAGTGATGGATTTATTCAGTTTAAGAAATGTTTCTGTGGTGACTTTATTCTACTTTACTGTTCTGTGTTCATTTATTTAAGAGAACAGTGATGTGATTATCATGACATCGATTTGGTCTCATCTTACCAACAAGCAGAAGTTGGAACAACCCCTGTAAATTACATTTTGTTGATTTTTCTAAGTGAAAATAAGCATCTTCTACAGATCAGACTTAAGCAAGGCATTTTTTGGGAACAGTTTGATACATTTAATATATTGGACAAAACTAAAATGTCATAGGTTTTAAAAGACATGTATTATCATTTCTTTGTTTCCCAGTGTGTTAAATTCAACAAAAGAGCAGTAATTATTGTATGTATAAAAATGTGCTGAAGTGTGTCTCTGTAATGGACATGTACTTATTTACACTCAAAGTCAAGGAATCGCCATTTGACCAGCTTTTTTCCAAACAAATCTCCATCTCCGTCACTCATTTCACATGAAGCCCTCTGGCATTTCCCTCAGAATGAAAAACTGAGGCGAATTAGTGAATTCTGGTTCATTATTCTAATCTGTCCTGATTGGGAATTGTACTTGAACTCTGTTAGTTTTAGACTGAGCAGTTTACCTGAATGTAGCCTGAGTATGTCAGCGTTTGTTCTGCTTGGCTAATAGTCCTTAATAGTTGTTTAATAGTCTAATAGTCGTTTGCTGATGTGTCTTCTGTTGCCTCTGTTTACGGCAGGACGACGGTATGGACAAAGCTCTGCGCTCTTCTCAAGCTTTCTTCTCTCAACTGCAAGACCAAGTCAAGAGCCAGATCAAGGGCTCTAAGGACCAGGCTGCCAAGAAGAAGAAACAGAAAGAGCTTTCTGTCACCAAGCTAAAGTTATAGCTTCCATTGTGAAATTGTCAATTACCATGTACAGTTTTCTGTTAAAGATGGCGGTTAATTGAATGTGTGTTTTCACATCTTGTCATTTATATTAAAATTCTTATATTTAAAACAATGCTGCTTGTTTAGGTCATTTATCTTTTGTGTTTTTCATGTATGTCAACTAAAATTTCCACATCACACTGTCCGTGTATGGAAATCAGACAGCAAAAGAGTCCGAAATCATTGTTTTTGTGATGTCACGAAAACCAATGCATTTACATGTGTCTGCTGAACGTATCCTGCCTTTGGCAGTTAGACCCACTTATTCATGCAAAAGTTATTTAAATAAAACAGCCCAGACTTTTTTTTGAAATATGCACAATTCAGGGTAGCCAGTCAGAACGGGTCACTTACAAAACAGTTTGAGGGACTTTGTTTCCCCGAGGAACACATTGGAAAATGGTCATATTTTAAAGACTACAGTGGACAAAACTGTTTCTTGAAAAAGCTAAGCCAGTTTTTACATGGGTTACCCAGCTAAACTGAGATAACAGACCTTTCTGTTAAACACCACCACATTCAGTAGAACAGTGGGGCGCTCTTGGTCCAAGACCTCCAACTCGGTCCATAAAAAGTTGTATGGAAACCTTATGGGCTGCGTGAGGTGTGTCAGAGCTTTACATGTAGACCTCAAGAATGGGATCAGCAACCATGAGAGTAAGTTGCTACACTACTTTGTCAGCAGAGGGCGCTGAGGAGTCACTACACTGCCATTATAGGAGACCGCTTTCTCAGGGCAATGAAAAATCCAAAGCGACTTGAAGTGTCAATCCTTTTTTTTTTATTCACGACAAAGTAAATCAGAAGCATCACGTCTTGCATAGCGGCTCACAGACAGGCTCCACATGTCCTGGTACAGTTGGAAAATTTAATTGCAGCCCTTCAGGTGTACAGGGGGGCTGTAAAGGGGCCTGACTGATCACTGCCATTTAAAAGCTTGTAATGCACACAACACCTTTCCAGATGTGGCTTCCACTCAGTGATTTGGAATGATGCTAAGAATTTACCCTCTGATCTGAGCAGGAAAGTTTTAAGGCATCACTTAGCCCGGTTTACAGCCAGGAACATGAAAACAGCTTCACTGAATGGTAAAGCCATCGTCTTGGAAAAAGCAAGGCACAGACGATTGGGACCAATCACCCTGTTTCGGCCTTTTTTTGCATATCTGAATAAATATCAGCACTGATTTGTGGGGAAAACAACTCAAAACATGTTGAAAAATCAAGCACAACCGTCATATTCTCAACACCATTAAATGCTGTGCATTAGTTGTATTGACACTGAACATACAAAACTACTTCAAAAACTAGTTAATGGGCAAAAACATCAGTACCTTATAGTCTAATAATAATAAAAAAAAGTCAAAGAAATGAACACATTTCTGTCAAACATGTGCCCAGAATCAAAATCTTACTAATTAATTCATGTCTCTAAAGAGGACTACACATCAAATAAAGAAACTGTCCAGTTTTCAAAAGTGGAATAGACAAAATAAGGAGTAATTAAACAAAATAAGGAGGTAACAAGTGCTGTATTTTTTACAATAGAATCCTCAGTCTACTCAGTTACAAATTCTCCTTTTTCTACACTACACTGTTTGAATTCTATGTGCCTGACAGGATACTGTGCGCTCCGCTGCCATGCCGGATCAGCCAGCTGACCGGGGACGGCAGTATTCAGTCAACTCAAGCAGCCGTTCTGTGCTTCTGTGGGGAAGAATTGAAGAGACAGGCCCAGCCTGTGTGTGAGAGATCACTGCGAGTGCACAGTCACCACCTGCATCCTGGAGTTAGGGTGGGCAAATCCCTGACATTTCCCACATAAATTCACAATTTTGGTTATTCCTTTTATAACAAACCTAGCCGGGCCTTACCAGAAGGCCTTTCTGAGCAGTCTATAGAACTATATGCTATATAACTCTACACTAAAATTAAAGTGTTAAAAGATTTTTCTACCACAGATTTCAATTTACAGTTCCTACTTTCCTCACTGCAACACCACACCTCTGCACAACACAGGAAACTTTTATTCACAAAAATATCATTATTTCATTATTGGCAGCTTAGACAGAATGAAATGACCATCAAAAACTGTGCGGACTGAGCCACATAGATAATCTTGTGCAAAAAAAAAAAAAGAAAAAAAAAAAAATACGGTGCAAAGATGGACAAATTAATAAGTCAGACTATTTTTACAAGACTGAAAAGTCCCAAGAGCTTCAGTAAATCAAAACCTGCACAGACACAAAATTGCCGAATGTCTAGCAGCCCAAATCAGACCCAGTTACTCAAACCATTCCACAGCCTCAACCTCAGGCGAGCTACAGTATTTCCAAGTCCCATCCTAGTCCCGAACACTCCAACTGCACAAACCCAAACGACCAAACCTAAACCCACCGAACAACCTGCAGTTTGAACAGCCCTGGCTAAACGACATGTTTTGTTAAGTAAGTGCACATCCACTGCAGAGAACAGATTTAAACAAACTTGTCTTTTTCCTGCACATATTAGTGCACAATTTCTAGTTACTCCAAAATGTGGGAAAAAATACAACACATTTATGAGAACTTATATTTTTTTCCTAAATATTAATTGCAGAAAAAACAGTAATTGTTTATTAAAATGTGGAGACGTGTCTCTGGATGCTGGAAACTTAAACATGTCACTTGGCCAGAGGTGCCCAAATTTTTGCACACGACTGTAAAGGTGTCAGATCAACAATCTGTTGATGTTGAGCGTTTTATGGTTGTTGGGAGTTTGTGAAATGTTCACCCCTAATTCACACTGTCCCAGAATGTTCACCCCTAATTCACACTGTTGTAAAATGTTAACCCCTAATTCACGCTGTTCTAGAATATTCTCCCAATTCACATTTATTCTACTATGCTCTCCTCCCCGATTTACACTGTTCTAGAATGTTCACTACAAATTCACACCGTTGAATAATGTACACCCCTAATTCACACTGTTCTAGAATGTCCTCCTCTCATCTCCACTGTTCTAGAATGTTCCTCCCAAATTCACACCGTTCTAGAATGTCCTCCTCTCATCTACACTGTTCTAGAATGTTCCCCCCAAATTCACACCATTCTAGAATGTCCTCCTCTCATCTACACTGTTCTAGAATGTTCATTCCAATTCACACTGTTCTAGAAAGGTCACCCTCATTCACACTGTTATAGATTCACACAGTTTTAAAAATGGCAAAACACAACAAAGCAGTTTAATAGAGGAGAACATTAATCAGATCAGTGCGGACAAGCGAGACCATTCTAGAACAATATAAACAGAAGTATGAAGGAGAATCTATAAAATCATAGGTCTGTCAAAACAACCTAACAAACTGGTGGTTCTTTAGGCTGGTGGTTTTAGGCGGATGTGTCTTTCTGACCTGTTGGAATATGGAAGTCTCTGGTCACACTGTGTGATTTCAGAGACTGTCATTGGCCAGTGTCTCGGTGGAGAGCCAGATTTTGGCTCCATTGAGAAACTTGCTAAGGGGGGTTCCCAGGATGCTGCGGCGGCACAGGTTCCCCACGGGGGAGAAAGGGAAGGATGAGCTGAGGTACTCTGGAGGAGAAGGAGACGACTCGCAGGGAGATGAGCCTGCCTTAAAGTACATTCTGCTGGGCTCAGCCCGGGAGTCGATGGGGGTCAGGGCTGGAGTCCCTCCTCCTTTGTACTGCCTCAGCTGGTTCTGGAGCATTTCGATCTCATCGGCCAGCAGAGACAGCTTGTGGAACGCGGTTACAGGTCCCCCGTGAGGGATGCGGGCCTCTGGCACCCAACGCAGGAAATACAGCTTCCAGAAGGTCAGGTGTGAGGGCAGGAGCTGCGGTAGGAGGAGGCCCTGTGGGTCGGCTGGCCGAGACAACCAGTCCTGCAAGAAGCGCTCGGCGGGGCTTTCCTGCTGCTCCCGTAGCTGAGCCAGGTCCGGCCGCAGCCGCGGCATTAGGGAGTTTCGCCGTGTCAGTGTGTCATGATCACCAAGAGTGCCGTTCCGCAGAGCCGAGGGAACGCCTCGCAGCGTGGAGCTGTAATTTTTCTACCAAAGAAAAATTAATCACATGCATCTTTTAATTAATTCACAAACAAACACATACATGCTGGTAAATGTAATATTTGGATACATTAGTTATTTTGTGCTTTTTTTTTTCAGACAACTTCTTTTTCTCTGTCTCTTTTGACTATAAATTAATTGTACAAAATGGTAGTCTCTGATTTCTGAGCGGTACTACAAGTTATCAGTTTAATAATAAAGCAAGCAAAGCCTCACCTTGCTTCGTCTATGTGCGAACGTCCGCACTGTGCCGTTGTGCACACAGGGGGCGCCCTTGCCCACATACAGAGGGTTGTTGAAGAGGGCCTGGTCTTTGAGGCTGAACTGCTGAGACCAATCCCAGACGGGCGGGAAACGCAGAGATTGGTCCTTCCCCAGAGAGATGCTCTTGCTGAGGGCAAAATCCTGACAGGGCAAGACAGACAGAGCAATAATAACTTAATTCAAACCCCCAGGACTGGAGTTTAGAACTAATATGGGAGCAGGTTCATGTTACATGCATATAAAATGCACAAATGTTCCTGTAAATGATTCTATGAGCAGAAGGAGTGCAGTTTTCGAGAAAGAGTGAGAACTAGATTGAGAGAAAGAGATACAAGAAAGAATCACAGAACAGTGGGCATAGCGTCTCACCCTGCTGTGTTCTGCTCTCTGTCGGGGGCAGTTAAAGAGGAAGGTGCTGAACACCGGGACCCACATACTGTCGCTCAGCATGATCAGATACGTCTCAGTGAACTCGAAGGCTGCTGGGTGCTGCTCCATCAGCTGCCACACACAGTTCAGGAACAGCAGAAACAGGGGAGACTGTGGAGGAGAGAGAACAGGAAACACGTTTTGGTTTTCCCTGCTCCAACTGAGCTCATCCAGTTCTTGTAGGGTTTGGTAATTATCTGTTGAGTTAGATCTGGCGTGTCACATAAGGAAATAAAGGAACTGAGACGGAAAACTACTGAGTAGCAAGAAAACGTTTACAGACACTTGGAATTGTTTAGATTTATGGATGACACACACACAAAGCTATCTGATAATCTGAGTAAATCTGAATGAAGCAATATTTTTCCAATTAGTATTATACAGAGGCTTTACTGAATAAAAAGCTTAAACAGCCAGTGAAGATGTGGCACAGTGTGAGCTCCCTGTGCTGCATAAGAAGAGCAGCCATCCATACAGAAATTCAGAGAATTTCAAAGTTGTCTTTGGTAAGCAAGCAGTGTCTAATAGGCGACATAACTTGAATTTATCAGTAGATGATCCTTCAAGGCCTTCATGATTCAGGAGTGTTAAAGCAGAGAAAATGTGTTCTGTAAATGGTCTTCAGGGCCAGGTTAGTGTGTGTATGCAGGTTCGATCTGTTTATATCATTTATGACAATGACTGGAATGGTAATGGTGATACTGTTCACGAATAAGAACTACCAAGACAGCTGAAACAGTGTGTAGGGGGGAACAATGTTCTAGTTATAAACCAGTGTCAATGAAGGAGAACGCTGTAGAACAATTTAATTAAGAGGAGTGTTCTAGAATACTGTGAATCGGGATGGTTCTAGGACAGTGCAGATGGGAGGGGGACGTTCTAGAACAGTGCAAATACAGGAAGAACATACCGGGCGAGTGTAAAAGGGTAAAACATTCTAGAACACAGTGAATGAATGGAGAGCACTCTCTAATGGGGATTACACATTCAGTGTGAAAGACAAAGTGAGGTTGATGTGCTCTGAGCTTTAAACCAGGTTTATTCAGCGTCAGTGTTCATTGTGTTATGTTATGGTTCACTTAACACTCCAGCAGTACAGACTGGCTTGCTTGTGGGTTCCAGAGGGATCGGGAGGGTTCAGCAGATCAGTCCTACCTCCTCCTTGTCATTCTTCTTCAGGTGGTTGCAGCGGTCGAGGAAGCGATGGCCAGCCATCACCCACTCCTTCTGCACCAGGCCCTGGAAACCTGCCAAACTGCGACAGTGAGGGTCACACATCACCTGTACCAACGACGAGATCACACAGCTTAGATCCCTGTCCTCCTCTTCTGCAAAGAGAGAGAGGGAGAGAGAGAGACACATACACACAGAAAAAGCAAGAATGAGAGAGAGAAAGAAATGGACAGGATGAAGTTAGCAGAAATTGGCATGTCAATTATTCATGGTAAGTTATTTAGGAAGCATTTGGTTTTTTAACATTACCACACAATCTACATCGGTTAAACTGATAAGTGCAAAACATGCAGAACGAAGTAAATGCTGATGCTTCAGATATGTGATGTAGCAGAACGCCGCAAAGAGATGCCAGCAACCCAAAGCATCTCTAACCTTGCAAAATGGCTGAGACTTGTTTCCCCTCCAGCAGGTAGACCACCTCCACTGCATGCTTCAAAAATGCTCTGGGGCAAAAAAAAAAAACCAAACAAAAACAAGATTTAGATTTTACTGATATACTTGTTTTGCCAAGACACATTTGACAAAAATATGAGCAAATAATATGAGCATGAATAATGTAAGAGCTTTTACACAGTTCCAGGGTTTTAGACACCCACCACCAAATGGCAGAGATACTGGCAGATGAACTGACTCATCTAAACAAAAGCCCATGCAGCAGTGCTGCTGCCAGCATGAGGCTGTGAGAGAGCCAGTCTGTCGTTTGGCCACAGTTCAGTGTTTATTCATACCTGACATACTCCATCCATCGTGAACTTTCCATGGATGACAGCCACTTTTCCTCAGACTCCTCAAAGGGATCTGAATGCGCGCACACAGACAAAACACTTACACTCACGCTCTTAGATAAACACAGGGTGAGTAGAACAATAAACAATTAACACAAGCCCAGAAAGGCATTCAAAACTCACTTAACTCAAGGATGAGAAAATTCTAAAGCTTCCTTTGATTAATTTATTAAACACAGGTCAGCACAACTAATCGAGTGCATGGCTCTCATTAACCACAATGGTCACTCTGGACTTTGAGGTCTTCAACTCAGGCCCCCGAAACCAGTTTCCCCATCCTGGATTTTGTCATCACTGGGGGTTAACTGAGCTGATGAGGTAACTGATTGACCACCTAGTGTGATATTACCAGTGAGTATAAAATCCAAGTTCACAAACTACATTCAAGGTCCCAGTAAGACCTCTGTCAATGAGCGTGGAACTCACCACCACAGCATGCGTCAGGACATATTAGTGTACCAAGTGCAGCTGTGTTCCAGGGCCAAAACTGCCAAGAAACATCAAGATCTTTCAAATTCTAAGTACATCTGGATCAGGTAGAGTGAGTCTGATTGGTGGTGGTTAAGTGAAAAGATTTCATAGGGATCCTTTATTAATGTGACCATTTATTAAAGGTCAGGGCATAAAACATGCGTTTATTAGACCACTTTTTTTGCCTAACACCTTTATTTTACATAAGTGAGACACTTTAAAAAGGTCACACGCCCACCATTACAGCTTTGACACAGAAAGGCCTTAATAATGCATAGCTTATTGCAACTTTGCAAGACTGCAGAGAAATAGCTTCAAAGATACAGTCTCTTTCCAAAGGTGAGCTTAAATTCCACAATTTTTCATCAGAAATACAATTCGAACTTGTGCATTATGCCCATGCTGCAAATTTCTCAAATGAAAATGTATTCTTATTTGAAATATGAGATTTGAGAAAAAGGTGAAAGCCCTGTCATTTTTATGACTTTGATTGTTTGGTTCGCTAGAGCTGGCAGACAAGGACTGAGAGACACTGGTTTAACACAATAGGTTAACAATTTGAATATCTAATGGATTCAAATCCATCTGTTTTGAAAGGCAAACAGGCCAGGCAAACACATGGCGAAAAGCAGGGCCTGACCCGACTCACCTATCACACAGATCTGCCGCAGCTTCACCAGGGCAGTCTGGATCTCCTGGATGTTTGGCAGACTCTTGTCTAGGTCCGTCTTCAGGACTTCGCTGCGCAGTGGGTGACTTTTGATTATTGCACTGCAAATCCTGTAGACGACATTATTTTTTCACATGTTGGTTGTTTTTGCTGTTTAAACAAACCGAGCCAAGTGAAGTAGTGTTTTCTTGGTTTTGCTGAACCTCTCGTTGTTTGGGTCCCAAACAGAAAACAGGACAGTGCGTATCTCAGAGCAGCTCTGGCAACTCCTCTTGGTTTGTTGTGCCAAAAGATCAAGTGATTGAGCTAACAGGCTCTTTGCAAGATTCAAAATAAATTGGAAACAGACACTCACTATGAAAAGCAGAGCATAATGAATCCTGACTTCCTGCGTTCCCACGGCCTATTATCCAAAATCTGCTTTATTTATTACATTTATTTTGCAGAGCTGGTGGACAGCTCCATCATTCTTCTGTTCTCTCATCAGTCTGCTCCTGCACTCTTTTCTCCACTTTATATCCCCTTTCGCACAAGCACGTCTACACAACCAGCAGTAATTAGCCAGTCAATGGTTATGTGTGAAAAAAGCCAGAGACAAAATCCCAGGAATACTGACACAGCAATCAGCATAAGACCTGGCATAATCCAGTAAATGATGTGGGGGCTCAGGAGTGAACAGAAGCTAATAAGTTGATAGGAGTGTTTCCACCTTTCTTCTCTATTCAGCAGTTATCTTTGAACATTTTCTGCTCTCTTGAGTCTCAGACTTTAAAAGTAGACTAAGCGAACAAGTTTGGGGCAAGGCATTTTACAACCGCAGGGCTATAGGGTGACAGTTGTGATTAAATGCGCTATTAAAATTGGTTCTGAGCAAAGAGAAATTTTTATTTTTCAAATGCGAGCGAATGTTTGAGTTTTGTTAAATCAGAGAGAGAAAGAAATCAATACTGATATAGTAATCAGCGTAAAAAGAGACTAAGTACTATCCATTCAGATCCGGTATTCTATTACAGTTCCACACTGTGAAGATCTTGTTTATAACTGTAATGTTTATTTGGGATATATATTTTCAATTTGTTTTTAACTACCTTAGTTTTTAGTCTTGTCAGCTTCTCATTAATTTTTTGGCCGATTAATTTATGGCCGAGTAAAGGGCACGTTTTACTACATGTTGTAGAATCTTAAATCCAACTAACTTATTTTAGTGGACACATTGTCAAGGTTATGGTTGCTTCTCTAGCCAAGCTAACTGTGATAAGTAAAATGAACTTGAAGAGGAACAATGAAAAAGTATTTTTCAGTTTTAAATGTTACTTTGAAGAGCCTCATTCACTGAGGAGAAATGACTTTGTTTTGAAGATTTTTTCCATTCATAACATCAGTAGATGAAATAGATTTCATCGTACATATGAATAATTTTTTTGTAAGGGCAGTTTATGTTTAAATAAAGTGTTTTCAAAAGGACTTCTATCTGCACAGCGAAAACTCCCTTTTGTGGTACTAAACCATGCAGTGCTTAAAGTAATAATTGTAGTTTTACAATGAACGAATATTTTAATTTTCACTCTATGACCCTGAAATGCCTGTTGATGTTTTGGTTTTTGATTTAGAACTAAAACATTTTTAGTGTGGTTGTTATACTATACAAACTGGAGTGATTGAGAAAGGAAGGATCCATTGGTTGCAAGGAAGCCACACCCTGAGGAACAGGATTTTAAAGACAAAAGTAAATACGCAGATCCTGATAAAACCAGATATTACCAGTGATGGTAGGACAACAATGACCTGAGATTTAGGCGTGAAATTATTATTTTTCCATTCTCCCACCACACCTTTGATCTAGCTTCCTCTGCTGCTGTGGCTCAGTGATGCTGGACATGCGAACCAGGGCGCTCCCGTTGGGATGATTCCAGCACCATAACTATTTAGAAACACACACACAAAAACAAACAAACCACATTTATAATGAGGTTTGAATGGCCCAGGTCAAACATTCATTGGCTTTTCTCTTTACATGAATGTAAAATCCTTGCAAAGCATATTCATCTTGCTTTATGAAGCAGCTAAAACTGAGATATTCTCCTTTGCCTTCTCTAAAATATTTCACTTCTATTGCATTTTTAATCTTCCTTTATTGATTTTCTACGCATTCTTTTATTTTTGTACTTCCTACTATTTCTATATTTAATATTTGTATTCTACACCTGTAAAGCACATTGAACGGCCTTTGAGTATAATGACTGGCTACATAAATAAACTTCACTTGTATATGTCTGTCACTTTCATTGTATAAACTGACATTCCCCCTTACTGAGCTTTAAAAACAGAGTAGCACAGCAAGACACTTCTCGATTCAGCGTGACTTTAACTGACATGCACCTTTTAACCAAACACAGCAGCAGAGGCAGAGTCAGCAAAGCTGATTTATGACTCTCTCGGACGCTGGCGAACTCACCGGGATGCGCTGAGAGTTAAAGTAACAGGCGTACTGCTTCAGGTCCTGATCTGCCAGAGAAGACGGTACGACAAAGAACTCTGGGAGACTGGGGACAAAAAATAGAAAGCCAATCTCTGACTTCACAAATCACTCAAATCAATTATTCAGCAAATGATTCAACATGTCATGACATTTCACCAATTCAGAACCAACCCGATTTGGTGCAATTGATAATACACTGAAAAGTACAGTGAATGCACAAATTGACTAGAACAGCACGTCGCAGGCAAAAAAAAAACAATGCATCAAGCTTTTGTAGGGGGAGGAACTATTACATGAAAAAATTCTGTTGTACGGCCAAAAATGAGTGCATAATATACTCATATTATCATACTGGATTATGATCAATGCCAAAAGTCAACTGAGACGATTTTACACGCATACATATTCATCCATTTAAAGCATGAAAGGAGATAATTGAGCACTTTGTAAGGGCATCTGTGAATCTAATGTTGAGCAGTTACATAACCTTGTAACAGGGTTGTTGTGCAAGACAGTTCTGTTGTTTTGATTGAGGGAAGATTAATGTGCCAAATGAGTAGGACTAATCCTATTCTTCGCACTGTTTAGAAAACAGCATGCGGTACAGACTGTGCACATACACAGCAGCCACTCCCAAACACCCAAACACACACACACACACACACACACACACACACACACACACACACACACACACACACACACACACCTGGGAGAGACCAGATAGTCCTCGTTGATGGAACACACCCTCCACTCTGAGGCTCCTGTGCGTTTGATCTCTCTGTCCCAGTCAGATGAGCAGTCAAACAGGGGCGTCTGGACCCCTCCACCAGGGTCCACTCCATTCACCCTCTCTCCTGTACACACACATTCACACACAGCACAAAACAAAAAGGTGTGGGCTGAAGCTTTAAGGGTGTGTTTTATTGTATTTTTTCATACATGAATCATTTCTGCTTTGTGTTCTATGGTAAGTACTTACTAACACTGACATAGCATGCCATTCACATGACTTGCCATGACAAAGTTTGTTCAGTAACATAACAAGGTTGTTTTACTTTTACAGGTTATTATCATGACATGAGATAATGACAGCATATGTCACAAGCAGATGTTTGTTGTGTACTCAGGCTATCATAACCTGTCATAGCATAACATAGCATAACATCTGTCATATGTGAACACAACACACACCACACCACAGCACACAGTGTGAACAGCATGAAATTCTTCCTCTGCCTTTAACCCATTCACCAAGTGAAGCAGTGGGCAGCCAGGAACACAGCACCTGGGGAGCAGTGTGTGGGAACGGTACTTTGCTCAAGGGTCTTGTGATTCGACCCCACGACTTCCTGATCGCCCTGCGTGTGTACCCAGCTGCCCCATGTGACATGTTATAACAGTTATGGCAAGTTTATGTCATGTTTATGTCAGTGCTACGCAGCAGGGTTCAAGTAAAGAGCTAGAATCGTTGGTTGTTCTTATATCCAATAAGATATGTTTTTTATATCAAAATGAATCTTTTTTTTAAATTGATTGTTATGGTGCCCTATACATACATGTTACATCCTTCATATTCAGTGTTCAGGGCTATTCATTTTTTGAGCTCTATGAGCTTTTAAATGATGCCAATCATTAATTAATGCTTTTTGTGTTTTACACATTCCACAGCTATGTACATTTTGATATGATCATCATCCTACCCCACACACTACAAACCACTTTACATTACTCATATACTCTCAAATAGTAACAACTCAGTTGAAAGCCTGCTTGTGTAAAGCTCTCAAAAACATGTGAGGAGTGTGTTTTTTTTTGTGTGTGTGTGTGTGTGTGTGTGTGTGTACTACCTGAGGAACTGTAGAAGCGAGTGCCAACGTACTCAAATCCAAACAGTAGTTGGGTGTCAGCTGGATGTGAATAGTGGGCGATGGCTAGGCAGACCTACAGCACAGAAAAGTTACGTGACCTCACACAGAAGAAGTTGGATGTACAAGCTCTACAAGCATTAGCATCACAACCGTCTGATCACAAACCTTACAACAATGAAAATGACTCTATGCATCATGAACTGTCAAACTTAACCTCAAACTGATTTGGTTACACTTACATCTGGAAACACTGTTTACACCGGACAGTGATATCGTACCAAGCTTGTTTTGGCAACATTAATAAATATTAATAAATACTGTTATTATATGTTCTTGGTTCTCCATTCTTTTTTTTTTTGAGGTTCTGGGCCAGCCATGGAAACGTTCAATACCAAACAGCATAAAGTTGTGACTGTTTTACACTCCGGACATTAAGAGTGATGAATTCAACACAGCTGAGCTTCTTAAATCATCTGAGAGTGCCCATGCTTGACGCCTGCTAAGAACAGTTGAAGTAAACTATCCCTAAATACAAAACTATGATTCATTAATACAAAAAACCAATGAAAAACTAAACAAGAACGAAGGGCAGAGCTCTTTACAGCAGCTGCGATAAATATAAGGGCACCGAGACGTGTTCAGTAATGACTGAGAATGGCTGACAGAAATATGGGAGCTCAAACTGGAACAGCTATAACAAGCCACTTATTTATATTACTTTTTTTCATGCTTCTTTTTCCCCCTAGGGCAGTTAATCTCATGCAGACTATGCTTGTGTGGCAGCTGAACATAATGCAGGCTGCACATCACAATGTCTGGTAATTGTTACAAAAAAAATTGCCTAGAAGTCTAAAATATACAAATGAAATCTTTAACCAGTGATGATGCTTTTTACTTGATCTGTAAACATCAGAAGTCCAAAATATTTATATATGATTAATCAAGGTATGTAATTAGTGGAGGGCAATTTGGCAAAAAATATATCACAAGACATTGACTTTTCTTTATTTGTATTTTTATGATATCTGACATATGACATCCATCTATCATCGGAACCACTTATTCTTAAAGGGGACATATTATGCAAAACTCACTTTTTTTTAAAAACAAGTTATAATAGGTCTAGGGGCTATACAAAACATGTTCATGTTCTTTGCACAAAATCACTCTCACATAAAGAGATACCACCAGCTTAATTCTTGACAGTTTTGGTCCCTTTCAAAACGAGCCGTTTCAAGGCTCTGACCCTTTTATGCAAATAAGCTATTGCTGGCCACGCCCCACCCATCCCATGCTTAAACTGCGCATTTAAATTCTGGATTTTACATTAGAATCCATGCCCTTAACACCTGTGAAAGTGTTTCTTTCTTTCTTGCCTTCCATCCCTTCAATCTGTGACAGTGGTCCTAGCCTGTATAGTGACCAGGCTGAAGGAAGGAAGGGACGGAGAAAGAGTGAGAGATACACTAGGTGAACAAAAGTATTGGGACACTTAGCACATGAAAGAGGCAGAAAACCGAGGCGGTGTCCAGCCCTACATGTTCGACCCCGAGTCGGACCCAGAGCAAGATGAACACAACACTTCATGTGTGACTTGCCTTTGC
>JBBPCX010000040.1:24602425-24614479 GCA_037974365.1 Hydrocynus forskahlii | reverse complement strand
TGACCTCTTGGTCCAGAGGCAAATATCCTACCCGCTAGCCCCCCCCCCCCAGTGTTATTTTATCAGAAAAGCCACTAAAGGAACACCTGCCAGCTGTTAAGAATAGGGGTGGATCTATTATACTTTAGTACTGTGTGGCAGCCACAGTGGAAACGGGGTATAGAGCAAAGAAAGGATTCTACTAAATATCAACCAGTTAATAACCTAGAGTCAGTGAAGAAACTGAATATGAAAAATGTTTGTTCTTACAGCAAGACAGTGCTGCAAAACATACATCTAAATCAGACTTAGTCTACTTCAAGAAACCAAAGATAAACGCTTCATTACCCCCAGACATGAAAATATGTGTTTAGATCTTTAACATATAGTGCATGCTAGACAGCTTAACAGTATGTCTAGCATGCTGCTAGGAAAAATGCATTAAAAATGTAAAAGAGAGACTGTTAGCTGACTGCAAGAAATGTTTGAGACTGTCTCCAAGTTTTAACTTTCCCAAAATGTGTGATTTGACCTGAGGTACCAAAACTTTTGTTCATTTTGAATGAATTGTTTCTGCAAAATCCAACACCTGTACATATGTCCACCTATTTAACCTACAACAGCTTAACCCCACCCATTCATGCTGAAACAGTTTCGGTCCAGACAGCTTTTGAACGAGACGGGCAATTAAAATAGAAGCAAATATAGTTTAGGATAACAGAATAGGATAAAAACAGTTTAGAAAATAGTCATGCAATGTTTTATACTGGACACATAGATGTCATACATGGAAAATGAAGCTCTACAGAAGAAAAAATATAGGATTTGGACTCTTAAGGGTGCATGGAGAAATCCTTTCTTCATTATATTTCCATGGAGCAACCTAATGTATCTGTAAAAGGTTTCTGAAACAGTGAGTCATGAAAAAACCTTAATGTTAAGAAACAACCCCAAAGGTCCTTTGTTCATTTCTAGCTATGGCTATTTGTTGTTAATGACATGCCCAGACGGTTCAGAGCCGTAGATTGCTGAAATCCTCATTAACCTCATGTTGCTCAGGTTCAAGTCTGTTTGCTTGATCAATGTTAAACATTTTGCCCGGAAGGACACTGGAGAGTGTGTTTGCTGGGCTTTGTGCTTTGGAGCGTCTTATTGGCCATGACAAAAAGTGGTGGTAGGTTAATGGGCCAGATTGTGCCTCTAACTCCAGCGAGTCTATTGATCATCATCAAACTGACACCAAGCTAATTACTAACAGGAGTGAGGTGTCACTCTGATAGGAGCCACAAAATCCTTCCTCTGCAGTTCTGAGTGGGAAACGGATTGTAACTTTTCTGTTAATGATGGAGAACCCCTATGCCTTTTGCCCACATTAAATTTAAATTTAAATTCCCAAAAGGATCTAGATCACAGTTAGCACAGTTTGATTGTTCTCCTCCTCAAACACATTCACTAAACTTGATAATTAACTGGCGAGGTGAACCAGGTGTTTCTGAGCAGGGAAATCACCAAAACCTGCTGGACCACAGTCGTCCAGAACTGGAGTTCGACACCCCTGATCTAGATGGTCTTTCTAATTAGTGTATTCTGTTGGTACACATGTAAAATACACATTGCTGACAAGTCTATATTTGAGCACCCACAGACACACATTGTCTATATATTACTCAGGAGCAACTGCATATGAGTTCACAATGCAAGTTTTACCTAAAAGGCTATAAAGCCCCGCAGCACTGGGTTGTGGAGGAGTAGAACTGCCTTCTTTGAAGAGCTTTGAATGCAATCATATCCTCACAGCTATTTTCCAACACTTTATATAAAGCCTTTTCAAAAGGGTAGGAGTACCTGTACTCTTGCTATCAAAAGCTGTGTACAAATATTTTGGAAATACATTGCATTTTCAAAACGATAAGTTAAATTAAACACAGCTCTGGAAAAAAATGAGACCACTGCAATTTATTTTTAAATCAGCATCTCTATGAGTATGACAACCATTCCATGTCAGTGTCTGTTAAATTCCTGCACAAGCACCTCATTCTGCTTTATGAGGAACTGATTAGTGATCACCTGAATTACATCTTATTTAATGAGGAAACGTATAAAAACACTGCTGTATTGCCATTTTGTTTGAGTGAACAAGAGATTTGTTTTCTTTGAATTGGTTCTGTAAACACTGCACCATTTCTCTTATTTTGATGTTTAGTCATTTCCTTTAAAATTATGCTTCAAAGAACAATAATTTCATTTGGAAATAAGGAGAAATATTGTCAGCAATTCTTAAAAACTAAGGCAAAGCTGTTCAGTTCAATTGCACCTACAAAAGTTCAAACCTGAAAAACTGAACATTTTGGCAGTGGTCTCTTATTTTTTCCGGGGCTGTTTACATATATGAGGGAAGACATCAAAAATGTCAAATTTTCATGTAATAAAAACAGTTATGCCAATGAAAAGCATTTTTTCTAGTTTTGGATCCTGCTATGTATAAGATGCATTGTGGATTTGAAGAAAATGTAAAAGAAAACAGTAAAAGCAAACAATAAATCAGTTGGTGTAGCATAGTGGGTAACACTGAACACTGCAGAGCAAAGTGTATAATAGTCCTTGAGGTCTCAAAGGAACTCAGGGTAACGTCTAAGCAACTAAAGGCCTCTCTCGCACTGAACAACAATGGTGTGCATGGCAGGCTTGCAAGGAGAAAGCTGCTGCTTTCTAAAAAGAAATTTGCAGCCCATTTATAGTTTGCTAGATACTGTGTACAAACCAGAAGGCTTATGGAATTTTTTCAGAGGACAGATGGAAACCACAGCATAACTTTTTGGTTTATAGGACAAGTTTTATGTTTTGAGGAAGAGAACCTTATCTCAACTGTGAAACACTGTGGTGGTGATGGTACTGTCAGGGTTTGGTCCTGTTTTGCTACATCTGGTGCAGAATGCCATCACTGATGGAACAATGAATCCTGAATACCAACTAATTCTATAGGAAAATGTCAGAACATCTGTCCATGAGCTGAATCTCAAGAGGAAGTGGGTAATGGAGTAAGACAACGACTCGTTGGTTAAAGAAGAATGACAGTTTTTCTTAGTTGTTTACACACAATTACTTGTACTTCAGACACAATGACTACAACATGTAACTGATGCACCAACCCCCTGAACCAATTCTGCTAAACTACAAGCACAATTCCTGCTTTACACTCAAATTGCAGTTTTAAAACAGTTTTTTCAAAACACTACACACAATTCTCTGCATTTGGCACAATTTTCATTCAAATCTATTGTTTTCACAAGAAACACACCAAAATTGTAAAGTCAATTGCACTACTTTGCATACTAACTCATCACATGGGTAAACACCTGTCACACATAATTGCAATTAAGAAATCAGAACTTTATAAAAGGGCAACAGGTGAGCTCTTCCGTTTTGGAGCAATGGATGCCAGCGTTGGAAACAGAAGCAGAGCCAGAGGAGTGAGAATAAGAGGAGGAGGACGGGGAGGACAAGGATGAGAAAGGTCAAGGAACGTCATCTTGGATGAGATCAAAGCCACTTTGGTTGACCATGGTCTAACAATGAGGGAGGCTGGGCAAAGAGTACAGCCAAATTTGAGCAGGTACACTGTAGCATCCATCATCTGGACTTTCTGAAATGAGAATAGATCTCACTGTACTCAATGAGTACATTACTGTAGTACAATATTGTCTGTGGACTGTTCTGTAGACTGTGAAAATACTGTAAAGTATGTTTCAAGTATTTGGGAAATGTATTCCTACTTTGTATTCCTACACAGTAGGCCTATTCACAGTATTTTACAGTGTACTATTTGTATTGCAGAGCTGAAAGCTTACCAACACGAGGCGGTTGGGACCGTCTTCTGTCTCCTGAACAGGTGAATGAAATCATAAACGTGGTTCTAGAAAATAACGCCATAACATTACGGCAAATACAAAGAAAAATAATAGAAAACAACAACATATTTCAAAATATTGATAGGGTAAGCTTATCAACACTGGACCGTCTGCACAGAAATAATTTGAGGATGTAGCAGGTCTACAGGGTGCCATTTGAACGCAATTCAGAAAGAGTCAAAGAATTGCGATACAACTATTTGCAAGTAAGTCCCATACAATCCCACAATTGATGCATACTCTCAATGCTGTATAAATTACAGTAAACATATTTCAGTACTGTACAGTAATCATACTCTGATTGTGCTTCACAATAGTGACCACTCCAAGTCTGTATTACGTATCATGTGTGTTTCAGAGAGTCCTTGAGCTAGAGGTGGCTGCAGTGGAGCACCAGTTCATCTTCATTGATGAGGCTGGATTCAACGTCACAAAAAGACGAAGGCGGGGAAGGAATGTCATTGGCCAGCGTGCCATTGTTGAAGTCCCTGTCCAGCGTGGTGGGAACTTCACAATGTGTGCAGCAATTACCAACCATGGTGTCATCCATCACCATGCTACCCTTGGCCCCTACAACACTGCCCATCTGATCACATTCCCTGAAATCCTACACAACACACTCATTCCACCAGATCAGATAGATGGCCCAGAGCAGCTCTGATTGTTCGTAACTGGTTCACTGCCCACCCACGCTTTGTAGTTGTTCATCTCCTTCCATATTCTCCATTCCTCAGTCCTATTGAGAGACTTTTTTCTGCCTGGAGATGGAAAGTGTATGACCGAAATCCACACACACATATACCCCTTCTCCAACCTATGGAAGATGCATGTGGAGATATAGCAGTTGATGCTTTTCATGGCTGGATTTGCCATGCTAGGCGATATTTCCCCCGCTGCTTGGCCAGGGCAAACATTGCTTGTGATGTGGATGAGGTGCTGTGGCCAGACCGAAACAGAGGAGAGGATGCAGCATAGTTGTTTGTGTTTTTTTACTGTAACTGGATTCAGTAAATTCTTCTGTTGTTTGTATATGTAGACCACGGTATGTGCAACTTTGTGTTGGTTGGGATGAACACTGTGTACATTGTTTTTGTGGGAAAAATACAGTAAAATATATTTGGGACCATGTATTTGTGTGTTTTGTATACAAACAATATTCTGAAATATTTTACAATGCACTTATGTAGGCCTATGTACTGTCTGTGGTAAGTGTAACACTGAACAAAAAAAGTCTTACAGTAAGTCTTTATGATGAATGGAGAAGAAGTGGTCATAATGTTTTACATTAAGCACATCGGTGATCAACTGGTTCTTATAAATGTCTACTCATGATGGTTTGTGTGTGTCGTTTGAAAACAAAATACCGTTTTAAGAAGAAATTACATTGTTTTGAATGTAAAGTTTCATTTTGCAGGAGAATTGAAGGGTTTTGCCCATTGTGTGTGTGTTTTTTGATTTGTGTGTAGAGTTCTGACAATATGAGACATGCTTTCAGAAAATGTCTGTAAACAATTGGGAAAAACTGTAAGTGGCCAAGTCAAAGCCGTGACCTTAACCTGAGGTGAGCAGTTAATGTGACAAATCCCACCATCATCCCACTGCTGAAGCTGTTCTGTACAGAGGAATTGGACTAAAATTCCTCCATGTGCAGCACTGATCAACAGCGGAAATGTTTAGTCGCAGTTACTGCAGCTAAATATTTGCACCAGTTACAGACAGCAAAAGTTCACATACTTGTGCCCCTCATTTATATACAATTATGTAGTATCAGATAATCTTTCTCAACAAAGAAATGGTGAAGTATAATAGTGTTGTTTCATTTGTTTAATTTGTTTATGTACTTTTCATTATTTTTTTAGGTCATATGTATGCAGAAACTTCTACAGTCTACATATATATATATACATACATATATATATATATATATATATATATATATGATACTCCCATCTCTCTTGTAGCATGAATCAATTTCTGCAAACTGCTCTTGGCATTTGCAGAAATCCTCCTGAGGCAAAACAGATGAAACAATCCATGTTTGGCCCCAGACCACATTACATCATGTTCTGTACCCTCAACTTATGTTAAAATGTAAGATGTACTGTTTTTAGACTGCACATGCACACACATCTTCCTTATAGATTTTAAGATCCACATGTTTTAAGTATTCAAATGAAAAAGACTGCTACAAAAAGACACATTTATATTTGATCATAATTAATGTGCAGTTTTGTCATATGTGTCTTACATAGTCCAGTTCTGTACAACTGGAACACAGTAATGGCACCACGGGACATCTAAAATGTTTATGACCATTTCACCTTTGAAATCTCTGTATAAATGACAGGAATGGCAGTAGTTACTAGATTTACCCTGGAGTTTACTCTAAAACAGAATACATGTTGAAATGACCATGTCAAAAGGTTTAATCTAGACATTAGTTCGTTTATCCTGACCATCTACACCCCCTTTATGTGAATGCAGTGCGACATTAACTTCAGAATTTACAGCTAACAGTAAATATGTCTGGATAAAACAAAGTGATTTTGTGTATTTTACATGTCATACACAGTCAGACATAGTCATCAACAGTGTGCGGTCTTTAAAAACTCCCTCCTGTAAAACAAATGCCATACAGTGCTATAGAAAGATTCTCTCCGTTTCACTGAATGCCCTTCCTTGGGCTACACTTGGCAGGTACTAACTACTGCATACTGGGAACACCCCTGGCGTTTTGGCTCTGCACCAGCACAGTTTGATTATTGCCAAGATCATTTCTTTTTGTCCAGGTATTCTGAAATTTTCACACAATCTAAAAAAACAGCTGGTCTTTTCAGACTATATGTAAAAGGAAGACAAAAAGGACATACAAGGTTTCTAATGCTGACAATACACAGTATGTTTTAGGATAAGACAAATCTGAGAAAATTCTGAAACTGTAGTTATTTCCCATGAGAGAAGATGCTTTGTTTTCTGTATTTAACTGAAAAAACTAAAAGGCAAAGGTTTTCCATGTGTTTACTGGGTTTAACGATAGAGTACGACTTGTGTGTATGTGTGTATGTTTGTGTATTTGTGCGTGTTTATGTGTTTGTATGTGTGTGTGTGTGTGTGAATTTGTGTGTGTGTGTGTGTGTGTGTGTGTGTGTTTGTGTGTGTATGTGTGTGTATACATGTGCATGTGTGTGTGTGTGTGTGTGTATGTGTGTGTATTTGTGTGTTTGTGTGTGATTGTTATTATGTAAAAATGCTTTGGGTCAGAATCAGGATTGCAGTACCATTTAAAGCTCACATTTCTCCTTTGTTCTTTCAGCTGACCTTCCACAACCTCCCTAAATCACCTGAAAGGTTTGCGTACATTCGTGACTTCTTGCAGCAGGCGCCAACACTGGGCTCATGCATCAGCATGACTATTATCCGAAGTCTGCCCCCCTAGCATGCATCATAAGCCACTGTGTCTCTAACTGGCAAAAACATTCAGCTCTCAGATTCACTCATGTTTAAAAGTTAAGAATCGCTGGGCACGTTAACGCGTCACTATCATGTTAACCCATTATTTAATTAACCCCAAAATTATTTTATCGCGTGCTAACAGTTTTTTATCCTTTTTATTTTGAAAGTTTATTGCTTTTTTTGTGCTCGTGAGTGCGCGCAGCACGCAGCTCTACACATAGACATATGTTCTGTGTCTATGGCTCTACAACTCGGCTGGTTTCGCGGGGGTCATATTATATGGACAAAAGTATTGGGATACCTGACCATTACACCAAGAGAGACTTAATGACACTGCATTCAGATACATAGACTTTAATATGGAGCTGGCCCTCCTTTGCAGCTGCTATAATGCTCTGGACTTTTTTCTATAACAAACTGGATAAAACGTGAATGCCCTGCAGGGGAAATAACTTTGGTTTTACGCTTGATTTGATTACATGAATGTTTAAGTGCAGATTAACAGAAATATTTGAACTGCAGCTGTAACTGTGTTAAAGGGAAACTGCTGTTAAAAAACTCCTTATTTGTTTCAAGTATTTGCAAACCAAATGGTCTTGTACTTTTGTACTTTTTTTATAGCAGTACTCAATACAAAAGTGTGCAATACACTACTATTGAATGAATTATTTAATTTTGCGTGTAACAATGCATTTAAGAAAACCATGTGATTAATTGGGATTTAAAACATTAATAATTGTCCAGCACTATATGAAACCAATCTGAACTGCAATTACTAGCTGTGACATGCAATTTTTTCATGTCCAAAACTGATACAGATACTGCAACCTCGAGTATCTGCCAATACAGATACCAATCCAATACTGCCTTTTTCCCTTTGCTGTTAATAATACATTTGTCTGAATACAGTTTAAATCCTGCCCCAGCTTCTTTTATAGTGAACTAAATCATAAATTTCAAGTTCCTACACCAGTTCATAATTTGGAATTCTGTATACATGGCTGAATCACCAGTGTCTCTATAATAGACATATTATACACTATTTGAGTGCAGGACCTTTTTAAAGGGGACCGATTATGCAAAACTCACTTTAGTTATAATAGGTCTATGGGCTATACAAAGCATGTTCATGAAGTTCTTCACACAAATCACTCTCACATTCTTCACAGTTTCAGGCCCTTTCAATATGAGCCACGTTGCATGGAACCGCCCCTCATCTGTCGAGACCCCACCCACTAGATTAGTTGAAGATCCGCCATTTTGTCTGCTAGTTTTACGAGGACGGATAAGCTGAGCGCTATGGCTACTGGCAAAGGCAAGGCACACATGAAGTGTTATGTTGTTCGCTGCTGGAATGTAGTGCATAGTGCGCACTGAGCATTTCCTTCTGTAGTGCACACTGCCGTGGGTAAGTGTTGTCCGAAACGGAACTCTGACGTTTTGCATTTAGCGGAAGTGACGGACTAACATTTGCTTGTGATTCTCCAACCCGCCAAAATATCTGCTGGTTAAACAGCAGTATACATCAGTAAAATAAATGTATTAACATAACGTACGCTTATAAGAACCAGTTGCCTCCGCATGGGCTTGCATTTCACTGTTGGTGAACTCTGAAGCCTTGCCAAAGGTCCCTTTGCTTGGTTGTAAGTGTGAACGCACTATGCACTAAAATTTCAGACACACCGAATGACTTTTGTTTTTCTATCGCAGTAAGTATGAACTAGCTTGTTCGTTTCATTTTGTTTCGTAAGCTTGGGATGGGTGGGGTGTGGCCAGCAACAGCTTATTTGCATAAAAGGCACAAAGCCCTGAAACGGCTCATTTTGCAAAGGACCGAAACTGAAGAATAAAGCTGGTGAGATCTCTTTATGTGAGAGTGATTTTATGCAGAGAAGTTCATGAACATGTTTTTATAGCCCATAGACCTATTATAACTTGTTTTTAAAAAAGTGAGTTTTGCATAATATGTCCCCTTTAATTCCTTTGTAGTGCACCAAGTAGGGAGAAGGGAGCTATCCGAGACACAGACTTGATGCTCATCAGTGTTACTCGTGTCCTCATCTGTGTATCTCCCTTACGAGTTTACTTAAGCATTTGTGTGATAGTTCAGTCTTCTTCAGATATAGTCCAGTGATTCTGGCCCACATCGGAACAATACATACACTGAGTATCAGACTGACACACCCCAGCAGAGACATATATATGCAAATCATTTGTATTAAAAGGCTCATACCATGAAAAGATTATTATTTTTTTTTGCACACAAAACCACCCCCCAAAAAGCAAAATGAATACTCTCCAGTCTATACGTGCAATATTGCCTGTTTTGAGTTAACTGTTCCCATGATGTCATGGAAACCAATACGTTTACATAAATCCACCCATTCAGCCTACAGCAGTTTAGCCCCACCCACTCATGCTGTACTTATAAAGAATGTTTCAGCTTGGGTTTCCTGTGGAATGAGGCACAATAAACCACACTCAGTCAGAGCAGAGCTCATTTACATATATCAGGCTTTAAGGCACAACAGCAAAACAGCCTGATTAAATGAAAGTGTTATAATGGAGAACATGATAAAAATAATTATGGCTGTTTTGGTCCATAAAACCACACAAACAGCACACAAATAGTAAAAACAAGAAAAATGTAGGACGTGGGTACTTTAAACTATAAATTCTAACATGTTATATTTGTCCTTGAACAGATCTGCAGAAAACTGCATAATGAAGTTATAGTAAAATTAACAAGCAGAATACCCTGTATTTGAGAATACAGACAACAAACAGATTATAGTGGTGTATGATAATTATCATTATTATTATTATTATCATTATTATTATTAGTAGTAGGATTTATTGTCAAAGAACTTCCTATTAAAAGAAAAAAAAATCTAAAAATAGTTACTATTCAAATTAAAACCAGTTATTATTATGAGATGTGGGAGCAGTCATGCACTTCATCGTACTGATCCTCTATTCAGGTATGTTTACTGGTTTAGCCAGCATGTCAAGCAGTTAAATATTCCATGTGGCCCTGTTTAGGGTGCTGTTCCCCCCTTCATTTTTCTCCACAAGTATCCAAATGCATGGTGCCCCACTAGCTCTGGCCCAGTTTTCTCGATCTGCTGTGTTTACTGAGTCTGAGTGATAGAACGCTCTCTGAGAGAAAGTGCTACAACACTGTCTGTCTGGCGCCAACCGAGACTGGATGTTGGGCCTGGCCCGAGTTTCACAGACCCCTTAATCCTTCACATTCTCACAACACTCACTACACCAAGGACCTCACAGGCTGCCATATGAACTTCTGGAGCTGTAACATATTTTCACTCACATACCTTTCAAAAACATCAGCTGCTCTTTACACTGTGTAAACATTATACGATGAATGGAAGAACAGAAATGGTCCATTCATAATACATTTTATGGTGGAGCTAAATCAAAATTTGGATGATAATCGGCCCAACTGCTCTAAGAGCTAAATTTATGCCAGTTATAATAAGTGACAAAAGGTAATTTGTTCTTTAGGGGGCAGAATAATCTTGTGACAAATGAACAAGCGCCAATGTGACGCACCAAATCTAACAGCATCAGGCTCCATTTGTTTCTAACAGGCCGACCTTTCAGAGCCTTGCATTCCCTACAGGCCCCTGGGTCACCTCTTCACTAATTGCTTTCAAATTTGCTGTCCCCCAAAAACATGGCTAAGAATATGACCTTTGTCTGGCCTGGTTGAGACCAGGGCGACTGCTGGCAGATTCCTCCGCCTTTTCCAAAAGCAATACAAAAGAAAAGTCCGTCTAATCCCCTCTTCACAATGACACAAAAGGACCTTTAATAAAGAAAAAAAGGTCTTGCTTTATTATTGAAGCACATTAAATAAACCATGCACTGAAACTAGTCTGAAACAGAAACTACATTAAAATCTTGGCAGCGCCTGTGGTCCACCGTCCGCTGGCAGTTCCTCCTTAGCAACCTTTGCCATTATTGACATCGGATATTTCAGAAGCGTTCTGGACATGGAGCACTGAAATTACACTTACTCTGCAGCAGTGGCGACCTCATGAATGATTGTGTAAGCTGTTTCTCTGTGTGGCTGTTGCACTTTGGTTACACAATGACATCATTAGTTTTGGTTCCTTTAACCACAAGTTCATTGCCACTTTCCAACCTGATACCCCAGAAAACCAAGACTACACTCCTAAATAGGTCTTGGATTGGATGTACTGTCCATTAAAAGTTTTTTTGGTTAACCAAAACTAGTTCTTCTATGATCTAGTTCTTTGGACATCTTTGTTGCAGTGTGTACTGAAGACATTCTTGGGTACTGGCAAGTCAACACTGTGGCCTGCAGTATACCATTTATTAAGCTCAGATTACTGTGGTTTACCTGCTGAAATTAGACCTCAGGCCACATTCACATAAACGGAATGGAAACTGACCCAAAAGAACAGTTGTGCTGCAGTTTTTCAGTGTCATGTACATCTCATGTGGGTTTTTTTGTGGGAGGAACCCCACAACAGCAAGCCCAATTCACGAATGCCTACAGCCTCTGGGTCTTTCTCCTTGTGTGTCTCACACTCGGGCTGACACACACACACACACACACACACACACACACACTCACACTCACACACTCTCTCTCAGACATGCACACACACACACACACTCACACACACACACACACACACACTCACACACTCTCTCTCAGACACGC
>JBBPCX010000040.1:24586147-24602325 GCA_037974365.1 Hydrocynus forskahlii | reverse complement strand
GCAAAAAATCCACTCTTTACCTTCAGTGTACAAACACGAGCTGGCTGTGGATCTTTATTTGTGCACAGTTTGGATATCTTCTCCTCATTATCGTCATCAAGCTCGATGTCTTTACCAGACTTACACTGTACTAAGCAGTTTGGACTGATCTGGTTATCAGACCTTCCACTTATGACCCATTTGTTTGTTTCACATCGCAACTTTACTTCATTCTTTGCTGGATAAATGAACTGAGTTTGTCCTTGAAGAAGAAAAGAAATTTGAGTGTGGGGAAAAAAAAAAACATTTTGTGAATTTAGCCTTCAGTTCATTTAATAATTTATATTAGTATTTGCGGACAAACTGTGTTTAACAAAGCAAGTGACTTTCAGGAAGCGTTTGTTACAGCAGTAAACAAGAAATTGCTGCTATCCATTTATTTTTAATTTTCCACATCATTTGAAAACAGCAGTCGTCTTTAACATTGTATGAACCCAAAATATGAGCCAGTATAAATTAGTTTCGCATTAACTTATATTGGTAGTTACATTTTCCTATATAAAGATATTTGCAATATTATAATATGAAATATTTTCAAATACCATGTTCCAAAATTACTAAAAAGTAATAACATACACAAATATACATATAGTGAAAAATCACTCACCCTGGCATTTTACAAGAAACAGGATCAGAAGAGCAAAAAACAGCAATGCCATGGCTTCAGTTTCACACTTTATCAGAAAAGCAGAAGTAAGAAACTCTGTGGGCAGAAGAATGTCTTACTAATTTCCTTTGTATAAAACCTGTTGTGGTTGTACTAGTTCAGGGGTGTCCAAACTTTTTGCAAAGAGGGCCAAGTTTTGATAAAGTGAAGATGCCCGTGTCACGGGACGGTCCGATCCGGACCAAGAAGGAGAGAGGTAGGCGCAGGTGCGGATTTCCATCACCAGGCTTTTATTTCACACAACACACAATAGTATACTACAAATGAAAACAAGGCACAGGGGCCAGAGGAGGTGAATGAGGAGAGCTGGGTAGATGAGGAGGAGACCGATAGGCGAGAACAAACCAAAACATAACATCAATGCGTCCATGCCACAGCTGAGGAAGGAGCCCCTTAAATACATCCCCTACCAGGGTAAATTAGACCTAGACTAATTCTCCTCAGCTGTGGCTTGTGGGACGTCCTTGATTCTGCAGCGACCTCTAGCGGTCGCTGACTGGTACTGTGACAGCCCGGGAGGCCAATAGTTCTGACTTTTTTTTTTTACCACAAAGGTTACGTGAAAATACATACCGTTATAAAACAATTTTCATTGTCACAATTACCTTTATTTTTCAAATGGCAATGTAACCAAATATAATTCACTCAGACAGACGTGAACAACTCTAAAAACACAATTCTGCCTTTCATCTGGAGAGTCAGATAACATTGAACAAACTATGTATAATACCTTAAATTTCCATGAGTTTGATAAATATCTTTACCTCATGAACATTTTAAACAGGAGTTATAATTAATGCAAAGTGGTCTGTTATCATTAAAGTTTAAAACAAGTGAATTTTGCCATTGTCTTTTAAAAGATCTTTCAGAAAGCAATAGTTTGTATCACATCTACAGGTACATAACATCAATAGTTATGACCAAATCTTATTCAAGAGTTTAATAAAATAAGCCAACTTTTCTCTTTTTCTTTGCAGTCGGCATGGCAGAAATGAGGGGAGGAGGGATTGCAGCGTGGATGCAGAGCCAGATAGCATTAGAATGGTAAAAGGAAGAATTACAGTTTCAAAGTTTATGATTTATTTATTCTGACAGAGCTAGCGAGCCATAAATAACACATTATAAGACCGAAGCTGCGGGCTGTATGAAATCTGACAGGGCCGTGATTGGCCTGTGGGCCGGACTTTGGACATGCCTGTACTTTTTAGAACCTCGGACATCCAGGCCTTCAGACCCCTTTGAGGATCACCAACAGATGGTGCCATTGGCTGGTTTTTAATCCTCATAGTTGTTTCTACGTTTGAACCTGAGATCAGCTTGGCTGTTAATGTTCAGGTTAAGATGAAAATCGACCTTATATACCTGCACTATATGTGGAACATTGCTGTGAGGATTTGATTGCGTTCATCTATGAGAACAGGGGTGAAGTCAGGTACTGATGTTGAACTCTGCTGGACTGCAAACGCCACTCTACCTCATTCTGGTCCTGGATGGAGCGCCATCACTCCAGAAAACCCTGCACCACAACGCTTCGGGGAGGGGGTGTTGGTTCATACCCCTCTAGCTGACCTTTGTCTTTGGACAGGGTGACCTTATAGGCCCATGTGTGGCTGCTCTTGTTCTATTGACAATGTTTTTCTATGAAGATGATGCAAGACATGCTCAAGTGAACCTTAAAGCAGCTTCCAATTTAGCCAAACAGGCTGGGCACGTAATGTAATATTAAGGCTGGATTTGGTTTAAATATTAATATTTCAATAAGTCAATACAGTTACAGGGAAATAACCCAGTTCAGGGTTTGGCCTCTCCAGTCCTGGCGGGTCTCAACTCTAAATGAGAGAGAGTCCAACATCCACAGTAAATCCAGAGATCCTTGCTGGCTCAGATGCTGATTGTGCACCGCCAATAGGACGCAGTAAGCATATTTGTTGAATATGGACATCCATTTCCTTCATTAGGCTCCACAGTGGCCCTGTTGCCTCACACCTACAGGGTTGGGGGTTCAAATCCAGCTTTCCTACAGGGTCTCCGGTTTCTCCCACTGTCTAAAGACATGAGTGTCAGGTGAGTTGGGGATTGTAAATTGACAGTAGATTTGAGAGAAAGGTGTTTGCACCCAAGGTGAGTCCCTGCCTCGGGCCCCTTGTAAGGATTAAGCGGTAACAGAAAGTGAATGAATGAATGAATGAATAAATTTCCTTTATTATTCAGTCATTGTCTGCAACTGCTTAATCCTTACTAGGGTCGCGGGTACCCGAGGCTTTTCCAGCTTCAACGGGCACAAAGCAGGGACTCAGCCCACGGCGCTGTGGAGTTTATTTATTTGGTTATTTATTTATTTAATCTGTCAGGTAACCAGATGAAAGCATTTTGTAAAAAAAAATATTCTTTTCTTTTGCTTTTTGCTGCATTTAAAAAATATATTGTTTTTAAATATTTCTTCTTCTTCCTCATCTTCTTCTTCTTATTATTATATGTCCTGCAGAGCTGTACTGTGAAGATATTTGATGTAGAGGGTTAACCTTTGCACCCTGAAACAAACAAACAAACAAACAAATGGATGGATAGATAGATAGATAGATAGATAGATAGATAGATAGATAGATAGATAGGTAGATAGGTAGATAGATAGATATACAGACAATAGGCAAAAGGGGGCGGGGCGTTCAAAAACGCCGGCAGGGCTGCTCAGCGTGCTCTAACCAATCAGAGCGTAGGAGGGCGGGGCTTTATCGGAATGTGGGCGGGAAGAGAACCCGAGTGATCCCGTCGTGCGGGGCCGTTGCTAAGCTTGGTAGCATGGAGCGGGGAGGAGGAAGGTACTGAGGAGAAACTTCACGAGTCCTTCTCGGCTCTCCTTCACACAAAGGGCAGGTTTTAGCTTCCCACCCCCTTAAAAACACTGACAAGGGTGATTTTATAGAGAGTATAACTTACTGGGAAAAGTTGAGACGAAACGGACTGTTATAAAGGGGTCGTGTCTGACATCAGCATCAACAACAGTTCAGTATGGTGAGTTAACTGTACCTTTCACTGTCTGTCTGTATTTAAAGGAGCTAATTTATGGTATAAATGTCTGTTCTTAGGTCAGATGACCTCTGTCAATAATAACAAGTCTTTAAAGGACTTATGTGCCTGTCTACTGGCTGGTGTTCATCCGTGAGTGAGTAATGGACCTGCCTGGTATGAGAATAACAGTCATTTTTAGCAGGTGTGACAACAACAACAATAACATTATCATCATGGGAAGAGGTGGCTTTACACCTTCATATAGGCTAATTCACCTTTACTTTCTCCACCAATTTCAGGAACTCAGTTGCCTTTGTTATCCTCCAGAAACCTGAGCTTGTGGACCTGTGAGGCTCTCTTAGTTAATTTTGCACTCGGGCCACTGCAGTAAACGCCCTCAGCCTGGTGTCAGGTTTTATTTTATGCCTCTACTTGGCTTTTCTGGGTCCTCTATAGTCTGGCAGGGCCTACAGCACTGTCTCCTGAGCAGACTGTACTCTGACTGACCTCTCTGTAGCTCCAGATGAAAAGTAAACACGTCTTGGATAATGTCACTCACAGGGACAACATGTGAAACCGTGATCAGGATTGTAAATGAAACTGTTCCCTGCTCTTCATTCTTCCTCTCTAGTTGCAGACTGGAGTGGGATAAGGACATGTTCAAGTTTTCTGTGGAAAGTCCACAGGTGCATGGGCTCGATCCATTTGCATTAGACCTTTTGGTTTCATTTCATGCCAACCTTTCACTCTTATGAATGAGAAATGTTTATAGATCATCTTCTTGATCATAGTCCCATTGGTTGTATGGCATTATTCATAACAATCAAAACAAGTGTGTTTACCATCTGTAACCTACTTTTATATTGGTCTCGGTTTCCATATTCCACTGAGCATTTCTGGCATTTCTGCAACTTAATATTCTAACAGTAGTCCAGAACCATGTTCTGCTTCTGCCATCACCATCCGTCACTAGATTTCTTTATTGGACTCTTTGTGCTCTGTCAGAGAACAGGTTAAACCAGTCGAGCTGTCTCGTCCATGCAGATGAACAGATGCTTCGAGAGCTATGCCACCAGAAGAACTTGTTTTTTCCCTTTTGGACCTGGTTGCATAAAACAACAACAGCTTTACGTAATGGGTTGTTGAGCTGATGCCTATATTTGTAAGTACCCTCTGTAGCCCTAAAGGTTGAAAAAAGAAGCTGAAACACGACGTATTCTTGCCTGCGTAATGATGGAGAAATGGACATTATGTTCTTTTCTCAAAATAAACATTTTGTTCTTCTCAAAGCCAGTAGTCCAGTAGGACAAACAACACCAGTTTGCTTCAGTGTAAAAATGACAGTTGCGGCCCTCACCAGAATTAGCTCTATCTGAGGAGCTCTGAGATGTTATTGTTTTGACTACAGTTCTGCGTTGGCGTTTCCTCGATGATAGTCCTCATTTCATTCATGACAGCTCAAAGGAAATGGAGTGGTTTCCTTACTCTGAGGTAACGGTTAGCGTCCACATCTGATATAAATACACATCCCACATCAGGGACGGATGCCGTGAGCAAACCCAGCTGTCTGTGACGAACCGAGGACCAGAGCTTATTTCCAAACTCTGTCTAGACATTCGACAAAGCAAATCATATTCAGTCATTTGTTTTTATTATATAAATCCAGAATGAGTCTCTTTACCAAGCTAGGCATTGTTTTTCATGGCATCAGCAGAGTCGGCAGTGTGGAGACGAGACTATGTGGGTCTCAGTTAGAGATCAGTGTGAACTGTAGGGAAGAGTGTTGATTTCTCTGAGTGTTTGAGATTTCGTGGGAAGGCCATCAGCTGTTACCAGTCAACTAAGGTAAGGGAAGGGCAAAATGATGATATGTTAGCCTGTCATTACTGTGATAAATTACATCCCGCTCCACTTTATTATAATGTGGATATGGCCGGTAACCTCTGGAACCCTTTAGGCTGGTAAAAGAAAAGTGAGAGAAGTTGAAAGTGGGATATCTCTGTGATGTCATGAAAGAGACAATTATTGTTAGTTATTTTCTCGAAGTAGATATTCATCTGCATGCACCATAAAAGGAAAAATTTAGACCAATTATAGACAACAACCAGTGTGTAGTAGCTGTATGAACGACATAGTAGCGGATTGGATGGCCGCCCATCTTTTTTTTACAAATATTAAATAAAAAGTAGCTGTATCTCATAGCTATTAGTTATTTAGTTTACTGGTTATTTTGTGTGTTATATTGTGGCTCTCACATGTATTGTGAATGTATATAATGTGATCCTCAGACCGAATTTAGATATTTTTCAGCTCGTTCCCTGAAAACGTCACGCTGCCAAGCTGGGAGGGTGAAGGCAAACACGTGCTTCCTATAAGATGCATTTAAATTCCCACCAGCTCAACAGCTCACCACACTTGAAGGAGATCATTAACTGCCAATTTTGTTCTGTGTTCTCTTGGACTGCCAGTGAATTTAAGACCATTGAGTGTACATTACATGTCTCAATGGCTCTGATTATGTTCTGTTGTTGGTGCGTTTCAGGCTTTTACATTCAGCCTAAAAGACAGTTTAGAGCCAGGCTGAGATAGCTTTCCTGTTTGGCCTGCGTTAAAGAGAAGCAATCAGTCAGTCGTACTGTCTGGGGCAGCAGACTGCACTTTTTGCTCCTTTTCCTTGTCTTTGTCTCTCTCTCTCCCCTCTCTCTCCCTCTCTCCCTCTTTCTCTCTCTTTTTCTCTCTTTCCAGATGCTGAATAGTAGGTCAGTATGGCAGCATATGTTTTACATTAAGGTCTCCAATGGGGAGGTGTGTGCCCCCCCACAAAATACTCTCACACACATACACACATACACACACACACACACACACATGCACAGATTTTCGAAACCTGCTCTTTGCACTTTGCCTTGCTCTGCCAAGAGTTTGCAGCTGCATTTAACTTCTTTACTAAGACGTCAAGCTGCATCGGAGCTGTTGCCTAGAGTTTGTTTTCGAATGTATAATAAAAGCCCCAGAGGAGATTGTGGTGTTCTCCTGGTTGCTACCAGATAATATTTTTATGTTTAGGTTCATGCCATTCCAAATTTAAAACACACAAACGAAACATTACACAGATTAAACTAATTGTTCAGTGTACAGTTTATTAAGTGTGTCATTTTACTTCTGCAATGCATAAATAAATAGTCCTGACCACCCCTCCATATGCCACACATGGCCTCATATTCTGCCAGAATGATTCATACATTTTTTATCTCTGCTCTTTTCCTCACATACTGAATCTTTATTCCATGGTGTGTGTCTGAATAGCTGTTGCTGTTGGCTCTGGCCCTGTTTTAGGAGTAGCCATTCCCTGGAAGCGATCACAGTGGCAAGTTTTCTAGCCAAACCATTAAACTCCACATTTCTTCACCGACTTACACACACGGTATACAGACTGTATTCTCTCTGTCTCATATCGGACAGAGTTATGGCCTCAGCGCTTCCTCTAGAGACAGAGAACTAGACTGGAGCGAGCATTTCACGGTTTCACTGTAGTGTACAGTAGAGTCTTAGTCATGGCAATGGTACTCAGTCTCATTTCTTCCCTGAAAAGATGTGAAAGAAGTGTAGACTGGTTTTCATGTGATGCACTCCATTGAGGTATGGTGAAATTGTTCACTAGTATGAATGTAAATATGCAAATCACCGCAGTTGGACACCATGTGTCTCCAAAATGGTAACTTTACAGGAGGACAAAACCTACGGTAATTAATTTTCAATGTAAGTTCAAGAGATTTTATTCCAGGCAATTTTGGACCATTTCTGTTGATCCGTTCATTATTCCATTTTTTGCAGTGTAAACAACTGCAACAACTGATGCTTTCTAATGATGTCAGAAAATTAAATTAGCTTTCCATAAGGAAGCCATTCACTGTGTCTAGCTGATAGTGATATCTCTTCAAGAGCGTGTAGATGAGCCTCCTCGTCCTCACAGTGAACAGTGAACCCCAAGCACGAGTTGTTCCTTCAGCAAATGTCTCGTATTAGCCAGCGAGAGACAACAGATGAAGCACTTTGATCGTAAATGTGGTGCACCAGGCGGCTTCTCGTCAGCCCAGCAAGCACATGTTTGCTCATAGACAGCGCAGGGATTTGTTTGGACAGTTGCGAGTACTGTAACCATTTTGATCTTGCAACCTCCCTCCTAATGGATCAATCCTTGATTTGGTTGTGTTTTTGCAAAGCATCAGCAGTTTGTATTTACCAGCTGATCCTGCCTGCTTTGCAAAGAGCTAATGGTTTGCAGCCTTTACTGATATCTTCCCAAAGCAAACATGACCAGATGCGCTGTATCTGTGATTTTCCTTTGCCGCAGAAGGCCTCATGGCCAAATCTCTTACTTTTTTAGAGATTCTTGAAAGGAAGAAACGTGGCATTGGGGCCCTCTTGAATAGAAACTGTATTTACAGTTTGATTTGCTTTCATAATCCCTTGAGATAATTTTTTTCCATTTCACCAGCAATATATACTGCAAAGTTAGATTTGAAAACAAAGCCCAGAGATGTCGAAAGATTAACCTGATTGCTTTTACCCAAAACTGCTGACATGTGTGACAGTGATGAAAGCTAGTTACGACCAGGTGGTATGACTGCAAAAAAATTCCCCATCCTCTCCTGCTGTTCCCCAGGTTTCAAAGCATGACCTCAGTCACAACGAAAGCTTATCAGAGCTGGATTTGCATGCTGAGTCATAGTAGTGCAGAGTCAGTAAGAGGAGTATCCTTTCCCCCGAACCAGGAGGCATGACTATTTTTAGCGCTTTCTAATCAATGCTTTCTGTTCAATTTCTGTTTTTCTGAACAGAAAAAAAAACTTTTCCTGTAAGCCAAATGGTTTTGGACCTAGTCAGTCAAGTTTTAAGTACTGCAGACAACCCTACATTGTGTTTGCATGTATGAAAAAATATTTGAATAATTGGTGTGTTCTGGATGTGTTTCATATATGTGAAGTTGAATGAAGCCGAATGAGCTTTCGGCCCTTCATCTTTGTATCTGAGGGCCTGCTTGCCAAACTTGGTTGTTAAACTTGGTTGTTCCCACACTTTTTGACTTAATCAGCAGGCCATTTTTGGACAGCTCAGTGTACGTCATGCCAACAGCAGTCATCCTGCATCACTTCCCTTAGGAAGTGAAAAATTAGGGCTAATTTAGGACCAGCCAGCATTGCTATTATTCTAGGGTGTGTTGCTGTTTCATTAGGTACATGTCCCTGATGAACTTGCGCTCAGTGTCCACCTGCCACAAAAGTCCACTTTGTATGTTTGATGTTACAGCCTCTAGGCCCAGTCTATCAATGAAAAAGAAATGAGTGGTTGATCATTCCCAACTCAGTAGCACTACACACGTTGAGCTTGATAGATGTGTATAGTGTATCAGGCACCATGGCATTTCTAAGGTTTTTGAACTGTTTATGCCTGTATACAAATATACATTGAATATAATCAATGAAATTTTATATCTTTAGGAAAAAGATGGTGAAAGTTTGTAGTTTTTATTATGTCTGCCGCCTTCAAACTTCATACACAGTTGTTTATATTCGCCTCTACCAGTTCTTTCAAAGATTTCAAGATTTTCTTTGCCAATCCACAATTTAAGGAATGATGCAGCAGTGAGATTCAAAGTGTGATTAATCTGGTGGAAGTTCACAGATTACAGATAATCAAGGATAGTTGGAAAGTGTGAATCTACATGGCAAAAACACATCATCTCACATTCTCATCTAACTCTCACTCTCTCTTATTACATGCTTTGCAGTTCATAAAGCCCTTAATGGAATATGTGTTCTGTCATTTTGAAATCAGTCCAGTGATTTCAGTCTAGTATGTGACTGTTCGTAAATATAAGTTGCAATGACAGCATGCTCAGTGAAATGTAAATGTTTGTGCTGTATTTCAGCCTGCATAAACCCAAACCTGCATACTTGTGACAAAATAGCCGTCTGACCTGGGGGAGCATTGTTCAAGTACTGTTTAAATCAGGGGCTCTAATGGTTCTAATTTTGCAGCTGTGTGGTTGAGATGTAGTCATGACCCATGCTTGATTAGAAAAGTCCAGTTCCAGCACTGTGCTACACATCAGGGGAGAACAATATGGCCAAATATATTTTCCTGTATATTCAACATTAATAGTAATTGATGATTATTTGTAAATTTAAACACCCAGTTTATAAATATTTAAAATGTTGAAATTAAGCAGAGCGTGTTACTGATGTAAGAAAGCCAAACTCCACACTACACAGGACACGTGGGTAGTTTTTGTCACAAACTCCTCGTGTCTTGAGCCGCTTTATTCAAACTCTCAGCAATTTTTACACTCCCTAATTTCAGAATCACAAAATAACTCGCTAGCTAACTGTCTTGTAGCTTTGTGCCATTGTGAGTGAATGGCTAGACCTCTTCCTTCATGATTAACAGGCAAAAGGCATACATCACCTCCTAGTTTACCACAATAGCAAAATCGCAGGTTTTTGTTGGTAATGTTTGGATGATTAACCTGACAAGTCAGTTTTTCGATTTTAGCACATTTTTTTGTTTTATTTCCTAGACGTACTGAACAGTGTAGCTTTCTAGTGCACCTAGGTCATTTCATCTCAAGGCCTTTATTACTGAGTTGAATCAGGTGTTTTAGAGCAGGTAAAACACTATGTACTGGAAGGGTGCTGCAGGCCTGGAACTGGGAGGCACTGGTGTAATCAGTGTAAATAGGCAGTCTTGAGTGCAGCTCTGTTGAAGGGAGTTCTCAGAGGGGCATTACACATTACTCAGAGGGGCGTTCCGGGGCACCTCACTGCTTACCAGCGCCCATTTCCCGCTGGCCGTGAGTAACAGCCTTTAACCGGCAGCATTCCTGAGTACAACCCTGTTTACTTTTCCCTGACTCTGCCATCGTCAGAAACACACACGCACAAGCAGCTCAGGCCACAGAGAGTCACTCCAGTTAGCCGAGGCCTCCACAACATTCCAGCCAGTCTCGGTTACAGCAGAGATCAAGACGTTTTTATCCCGATCTCAGTTTCACTTACCCTTCCCAAACCTCCAGCTCAGCAGCTATCAGGGCAGAGGAAAGCTAATAGAACTGCAGTCAGTTATTATAATTCAGAAATGAAAAAAGTCAAAGCATTGTTTACCTGAACACAAAAGTACTCTGTTAGGCTTTCATTTATGTGTTCATTTTTTGTATGAAATGTGTTTGTTTTTTGTATGACGTATTTTAAAAATCGAAATATTTCAACTTATTTTATACGAAATGAATAAATTCACTTAAATGTAAGTTTTAAAACCATATTTGCTAAAGAAAAACTCAATTGATTTATTGTGATTATCTCCAGCACTGTATTACATCAATACAATGCCAAGTGTCAGTAGGAGAAATTAAGTGGGAATTAAATGGGAAGTTTCATTTGAGATTAATTGAGTTGTGTTATTTTTCCTTTGAATTCTAATTCATTTTAATAATATATGGGAGAAATAAATCCCAGTGTATCACAGATTAGAAACAATGCTTGCTTCATTGGAAAAATGTAACGAATCATTATATTATTGTGTTGCAGCCCAAATATTGTGATAACATTGTGTCATTAGCACCCCTAATATTTACGCATGTTGCAAACATAGGACTTCAACTGTAGGCAAGGTGAGAGGAAACTGCAGAAGGATCAGTGTTTAGATGGATCAAATAAAGATCAAATTACTAAGCAAACTATACAAAACTCTACCAAAGATTAGATTGCAGCCCTGACCACACGTCAACAGCACTTTCCACAAGTCAGCACCACCCTGGCGGGCCAGTTCAACTGGCCCTTCCATTCCTTTTTTAACTTATAGGGCGTTTTTGTTTTCACATGCACTGCCCATTGTTAGGCTGGTATTGGTGCAGGGCGTTGGACGCAAAGTCAGGGAGGACTCCTCTAAAACCTCTTCAGAAAACCAGGCCATAAGCAGACAGCTGAGGGGAGGCAAGACAGTCTGTTTAGTTTAATCAAGTCTCCAAGCATGCCTTTGATTAACAGCGTCATTAGGACCCTCTCATGTGGGCTAGTAAAAAGGCCCTCCGTCGCTGTGCATCTCTATGAATCTGTGGAAAATTTGTTTAGACAGGCTGGGTTTATGAGGCAGCAGCTATAATGCAGTGTAGATGAAGGCTTCTCGTACACCACGCACCTAGTAAGTCACATGCTTTCTGTTTTCCATGTCTCAACCAGGTTCCCAAAGCAAATACTCAACCAGTTAGGTGATGCTTATTTATGGATGGCATGGGATACAGCTGCTGCTCCTTAGCTTTTGATGTTTACTTTGTTTTTGTTTACTTTTTTGTACTGGCCCGGGATCAGTGGGACTTTTCAGAAAAAAAGATCAAGCATGCACTTCACAAGTGTGTAAAAGGGTGTGACTGACCTAAAAATGTTGTTATGCATACCAATGTCAGGCAGTTCAAAAAACACAATAACTGATCAAATCAGGCCTATATCGTTCTTAAGGTCAACAAAGGCCTGTAACCATAATGATAATTAATTGCCATATAAATAGCTGGGATTAAAAGGGATGGATCACGATTTTGAATATCAGTATATCCGTATATCAGTCATCTGCCTTAAATCACAGTCATGCTGGACTTTGCCTCACTGTTTTCGTCTCTGGGGTGGGGTGAAAATTGGCTGATGGTCCTGAAATGGTGTGATTTTGAAGGGAATGTGTAGTTCATTGAACTGCTAAAGTGAGCATCCAAACTTGTTGACCAAGTTTCAGCAAATAATTTATGGATTTTTGTATATTGCTATTGATCTATTATACATGTCGCAAGTTTTTTTTTTTTAAGTTACAATCACTATCTGAGTCATTCTTATTTAATCAAGAATTGTTTAAGCCTTCGGAGACAGTTATTCCATTTGTTGTTGTTTTTTTTGGTTTTTTTTTTGCAAAAGAAGTGACCACATCTCATGCCCTTGTGCTGAGTCATGCTTCCAAGGATCGCAAGTTAATGGAGTTAACGTTCCACAAAAACTCCTGGAAGAAGGTTCATGTTTTTATGTTCCCGCGTCTTTTCCCGTCCATGTGAATTGGCTTTTTTTATCACTAGGTGTTTAATTTGTGTTCTGTCTGACTGCAGCTTTAGTGTAGTTTTTTTCCAGCCATGTTCCTTCATTGTCCTCCCATCCCTGACGCTTGGGGTGACCAATTTCTTCATCTCGCTTTAAGCTTTTTCCTTCCAGTCTGCTGTGTGCTTCTGAGATATCTGTCAAATTATCAGCGTAGGCTATAAAAACACCCACACTGAAAGGCTCTCTAAGTGTTTCTGGAGAGAACGCATCTGCCCCATCATGTCCATCGAGCTGCTTACCAGTAAGTCTGGCCCACATTTCAGGACCTGTTCCCTCCATTCAGCTTTCTGTTAAACTAGACCATTATATTTGGTCTGTGTTTAAATACCTTAAACACTGCTCCACACACAGACACACTCACTCTCAATCCCTGATGTCTTTTCCAGCTCTAGTTCACTTTTGTATCTCGATCGGCTTTGATCTGGGAGGTCCTGTTTTCATGTATCTGTTAAAAGGGGACAATTAGCTGAGACCGCAGGCTGTGACTTATACTGGAAAGGACCAAGCAGCCATACTTTTCAAAATAAGTGCCCACAGAATATCAGCCATTATGACATACCAAACTGACTTTTTCATACCGGAGACTTTAGAGGAAAATGGGTGGCTGTGCTTGATTTGTAAAAGACTTGTATATTTGCTATGTCTTCATCTTTAATGCTCTGTTAATGTCTTCATCTTTTAATGTGGATATTATAGCCGCAGGGTCAGATTGCTGAGTTGGCTTTTAGGCTTTTCAGTGTCAAACTTTGCAATCACACTGCCAGAAGTAATGCTTTAAATGTACCTGATACAAATTATATCCACATGAGTAAAATAGATTGCTAGGTCAGTCATGATCATGAAATGTAGCTCGTGATTAGTTGCCATATAAAAATAATTGTGATTAACAGTTAAAATGTCTTTTTTAATTGTTTGTGCAAATATTGCAGCATGAACCTAAAGTTGTCATGATTCCTGATTAACTTTCTTGCTTTCTAGCTATCTTTTTTGTAGCTAATACTTTAAGTGATATACTGCACTGTTGTATGTGCACACACAAATGTCTTCCAATTATGCAGAATCATGTAGTCAGTCAAGCAAAGCTAACATGTTTGACTGGAAAGTGTGAACATATGAGCATCAGTCATCTGTTCACACTTTATAGCTTTGAAAATAGTTTGATTTTAGATTATAAATGCAAATAATCTGAAGAAAATCGGAATTTCTAAATACCTCAGCTGTAGTCGATTAGACAGAACATGTTTGGTGACCCAGTTTTGGACATTTTCATTTGGAATCTCTTTCACTTAAAAGCTGGGATGCAGAGACAGATCTAAATGCCATGACTTACAGTGGATAATGTAGAAAATAGGAATTCAAATTCTAGCCTGTATGAAGAGGAACAGTCTTGCAACAAAGGATGTCATAAATGTAGATGAAGTGATTCATCTACTTCCTGTCGGCTGGAAAAAAAAAACTGACCGGTGATCCAGAAATACTTTAGCAGCTGACACTTGGTCATTGTGTCGTCTGAGCTAATCATTCAATTCACTTCCTCACTGAATTGAATTTAATCTGTTGCATGTTTTTCCACAGTAATAATAACAGGCAGGCTGAATTTAGAAATGTTGGCACTGAGTTTTCCAAGCAGTAACCAGACGTTTCAGAGCTACTCCCATCTTGGCTTACATTACATTCCCTGCTGGCATTGTCTCTGGAGGCGCTTAAGGTACCTCCAATGCCTCCACCCTTAGCCTGCAGGCTCTTTCAACTCTTCTGAGGCTTGGGTACCAGTAATCTGACCACTATTCAGTGGGGCCTTACCTCATACATAATCACCAATCTTAATTACTGCTGGATTATGTAATTTAAGATTTAGACCCCTCCCCTGTAGCTGTGCTGTGTGGTGTTCTGGACCGATAATACATTTTTAAACGAGTAAGCAGAATGATGTATTTGATCCCCAGTTTGACCTGTGGTGTGATCTTCTCTCCTCTTCCATTTTCTTTCCCACTTTCATAAAAATATTGTAGCACAAAGCTCACTGTAAAGACTACAGAGGAAGTTTCCCTTTCAACAGAAGTATAATAATAGGGCCCAACTAGGAAACTGGTTGGTCAATACAATTGTTTGACATTAAAGCTCCATGGATTTATAAGTATTGACAAAGGAAGCCAATAAACAAGACACATTTGCAAGATTACGACACAACTACATTTAAATTGTATGAGTTTCTACTGTGTATCTGATTTGAAGAAATTTGACAGTTCACATCTCACAACTGATGATTTGTGAGTCATGAGTTATATGATATCAGTAAAGCAACTATTTTATATGGCTAAAATTTATTTTCAGAATTTTTAGCTCTTTAAAGTTGACATGAGTGATAATTTTCCTATTGGTGAGTCATAATGCTGAGAGACTTTTAAGGAGCTCAAAGGAAGTGTTTTGACATTGGAGCTGACCTGCAAAACACTGGGTCTGAGTGTTTAGTTTTTTCCACCGTTGCCCTACTTTGGCACCTTCTCATCCTTGGTACGGCGATGAAAACTATTATCCCAGTGATTCAGTGCAGAGGGCTGATGCCACTCAGACAGAGCACGTGCCATCAGGACTCTGGGCCTGCCGGGAGCTATTTCTGTCAGTCATTTTCCAGGACCACTTAAGACCATGAGGTCTGTTGAGCTTAGATATTGGGGCTGATGCATGTACCATAACTTGCAGCAGAGACACAAAAGTATTGGAGGTGTTTGTTCTTCCACATCATTTATGAACTCCCAGGAACTGGTCGAGTAATACTTTGACTATTTTAACATGGCTAACAATATGTAGAGAATAGGTACCAATTAACATGATTTGCATAGTGCAAGTTTGCACTGTTACTGTGTCAACATGAGCTTGTTGGACCATAACTGTTTCTCTGAAAGCCTGTTGCAGATGAAACTTTACAGGAGGATATTGTCTGACCTGCTGGTGACTCAGGGACCCAGGGTTAAAGGAGACAGGATATTCTAACAAGCAGAACCCCCTGCTCCTCCTTCAGGGGGTCCTAGTAGCTGAGCTGGTGGTCTAAGCCGATTGTTAATGATCACAATTTAGTTATTAAGGATCTTAGATGATTACAGCTTTTTGCAAGTGTGTGGTCATCTGCAAGTCCATGAAAAGTCTTGATAATCCATTTGTAATACAGAACTGCCTTGTTTTGGAGTGAGGCAGACAAATCCTTCACTCTTCTTGCTTTACTTGGAAGATGTGTGTGCGTGAATACGTATATGTGTATATATATATATATATATATATATATATATATATATATATATGTGTGTGTGTGTGTGTGTGTGTGTGTGTGT
>JBBPCX010000040.1:24564084-24579113 GCA_037974365.1 Hydrocynus forskahlii | reverse complement strand
GGGGGGGGTTGGGGGGGGTAGGGTACAAAAAGGGGCCATTAAAATTCCTTGCCGTAGTCCATGCAAAATGAAGTCTGTAAATGGACAGAGGTATTTATTTTGCAAGTAAAAACGCAAAATGCAGCTGGCCCTGTTGCGCTAGTCTCCCGTGCTAATAATGTTCTAGAGAAGTGCTTAGTGTTATGTTCTTTTTATTTTCCTGTAATTTACAGTGGTCTCGCGTGGTGTTCGGTTGTAACACAGTAAGCTCATTTAGCCTTAAACAGCGAGTTCATTTATGCTCATTGAGGAGAGAGGAAAAAATGCAGTCCTCTCTGCTCGCCCTGTTACCACACTCCCTCAGCGAGAGTCCTTCTGCACCGTGTGTTATTCCAGACTGAGGAACGTAGGATAAGGAAGATTTCAGATGTCTTCCATTCTACATCATATGCCACAATACTGTTAGAGCATTCCAGGGACAGAGGAAAAAAGTGTAGGAGAAGAACGAATGAAAAAGAGCTTCAAAACAGCCACTGTAATGATGTCAGGAAAATACAGTGGAATGACATTTGAATAAGCAACATTTCTGGATCAGAATCAGACACCCGATGTACTGGACAATAAAATCAGCCCATACTGAGGTTCCATGGGTTTATTGGTTACAAAAATCCTCCCAAAAACACCAGTGTTGCTTGTTTTCACATACAAACACATACATTACATAGATTTTCTGTGCCTTTCCTCATCTAGCACACCTGATTCAACTCGAGTTATGTAAAGTGGGGAGAATGAAAAAATGTCCAAATAAACATGGGGACACCAGTACTGCCATCAAGAGCCCCTGCTCTAAATTGCTTTGGAGCAATTGCTTCTGCTTTTAACCTTTTGTGTAGCGATACAAGCTCAACTGGTAAACCTGCAGCACCAACAGGGTTAAAATAATAAAACTGTGTAAAACGGTGCTTACACTACACAGTTTCTAGACCTATTTTAACCTTGACCCTACCGAGAAAAATATGCAGTCTGAAGTGATTTTCCAGGTTGGGAGCTTGGTCGGAAGTGATTGACTCAACAGATGATCTGGATGTGTGAGAGGGGAAATGGGTCAATCTTTAGCCTTCCGATCTCGCTCCCAAGTGATCAGAGACCTTGAGATGTCTTCAAATATTCATTTTTTCCGACTAAAAACATAGTGCAGTGTGAGATGGTTGCTGATGTAACTGAACTCAGCAACTGGCCATGAGAGAGCTAGGAAAGAGAAAAAAGGTGAAACTATGTGTATGTAATGTGTTTGCCGCATATGAGCCAGTGATCATACACAAACAAAAACCTTAATAATGTTATATAGTATAATATAATTGAATATAATAAAATATAAAATAATATATACTATGTGGACAAAAGTATTGGGACATACCTGTTTTTCAAGGTTTGAGCTAGCACCCTTACTGCCAGTGACGGGTAGTCTTAGTGCTTCAGCATGCCAAGACATTTTGTACAACACCATGCTTCCAAGTTTGTGGTCACAGTTTGGTGAAGAACTATTTCTATTCCAGCATGACTGTGTCCCAGTGCACAAAGCAAGCTCCATAAAGACATGGTTGGATGAGTTTGGGGTAGAAGAACTTGACTGGCCTTTGGGGTGAACTGGAATGGAGATTGTGAGCCAGGCCTTCTTACCCAACATCAGTGCCCGACCTCATAAATGCTCTACAGAATGAGTGGGCACAAATACCCACAGAAACTCCAAAATCTTCTGGAAAGCTTTACAGAAAGAGTGGAAGCTGTTACAGCTGCAAAGGGGAACCAGCTCCATATTAAAGTCCATGTATTTGAATGCAGTGTCATTAAAGTCCCTGTTAGCGTAATGGTCAGGGGTCCCAATACTTTTGTCCATATAATGTATGTATTTTAATAAACTCTTACTTTTTTTTTTTTTTTACAATTTCAAGCCAGCCTTTTTTGTAGTAAAATATTTCTCCAGCTTTTACTGTGATTTCTATATTTCTCAACCCCAAAGTCATCTCCAGTTTGCGTGTTCTCGACACTAAAGTGTACATGGAGGTTATTTATAACGTGACTTCACTTTTCCCATCAGTGAAAAAGGCTGCGGTTGGCAGTAAAGATGGAAAAATATAACTGAAGCGCTTCTATATGATCTATATTCTTTTTAATACTGCCGATAGGTGTGGGATACGTATTCTCCAGACCTTCATACTTACTTTTTCCATGTGGTGGGTATCTTTGAACAAAGCACCCAGAGTAAGCCATATTGACTGGTTGACCAGCTGGTGTGTGAGCACCTGAATACAAATGTGGGACTTGGAGTGCGCACTTTTGTTTTCAAAGTCAAAATTCATTACATGTGTGATATCCTCTTCTTTTATCAACTCGTGTGCGTGCCCTTATGACAAGAAAATCCTTTATGTAAAGATAACCAAAGAAAAGTAAGACTTTGTGAATGTTTGTTGCTTTAAAATAAGTGAGAACTTACAAATATGCTTGACAGTTCACAGCTGAAATGTTTACGTGTCTATTTTAATTTTAGCCAGTGTTATCAGAAGTTCTGGCTCCTTAAAGCCAGCGTCTCGGCACTGATCTACTCATCTGTACATTTTCTTTGAGCCACGTCTGAGAGTCTCGCTGGACAGCTTGAGAGAAAAATTACTCATGGTGCTTTTTGACCTCTAACAGTAGCCAGATGACACTGACTCATAGCCCGTGATGAATGACCCACTGGGATGCATCCTCTGCAAAATCAAGAGTGAGCAAGCAAGAGAGGGGAAAAAAAGGGGTGGAGGACAAGGGATTAGGAAAAGATCTGAAAAAGCCGAGCATCAAACGGAGTATTTGCAGCGCACAGAGAATGTAGCTGCGAGACTCCTGACCCTGCACTTTTCACCAGCTTAAAGAAAACAAACTCAACATCTGCTGTGGTCAGGAAACACAGGTGGTGTTAAAATGTGTTGGTTTGTAAACTGAATGTGGTCAGTTCACTGAGTGGACAGATTGTCCCACTATGACCAGTGTCAGCAATGTCTTTTATCCAGAGACATAAAATAACCATGTAAAATCCAGGCACCTTATTCAGCTGTTCTGTATCTCACATGAATTATTCAGTATCTGCTATGAATTATTCAGTATCTACTATGAAGCTCGTATATGTTAAGTAGTTCTGTGAGTGATGTAGAGAAGTGTGGACTTGTACATGGGCTCAGAGAATTTCAGGGGTGTAGAAGGTTCTGACTAAGTTCTCTTATGTTGGGTATGTAACAGGTTAGGCCTTTAGGTTCTGGATTAAGGGCTTAACATGTCGAGGCAAAATGTATGTTCAAGATAAAACACTGGATGTCTTTTAAAAGCTTCAGATGTCTGTATTTAATCTAGAATGACCAAAAATATTTATGTGCATCATTAGCGCTAACATACCAACATAATCCTATAGTGGCATTAGAAGAAATTAGGTGTAGGGGTTTTCCTGTGTTATGTTATTGATAGTTTGTGAAATTGATGGCAATTGTGATGGTTCACTCCACGTAAACAGTGGCATTTTGTTTTAACCCTTAAAAACCCACTGTAAGTTGTATTTTAGGGTTATTTTCCACGTACATTTTGAAAAATAAATGCACTGGAAAGCAGTGATGCATTGAATGTCATTCTCACATAAGGAGTTCTTATGTACTCAAGTCATTTAATTAATGTGAATATCAATACACATGATACAGCATTTACAGAGATAAAATAATCATAAAAAGAAAAGTAAGCAACCCTTTACTGTAAACTGAACATAGATAGTCTACAGGTGACAGTCTGGAAAAGCAGCTCTACAATGTTCATGACTCAGTTCAGATCAACTGTATAGTCATTATAAAAGAACAGGACAACACAAGGCTTTCTTATTGTTCTCTCCAGTGTAACAATTCTTTGAAGGTTTTTAGGGTTCTTTAGAACCATACCAACTCAAAGAACCATCTGAATGCTTAAATCGTTCTGTGCTTGGTAAACTCTTCCTTATGATGAATAAATAGAATGTTTCTTTTTCTTTATAAATAGATCCAAAAAAGATTCCTATTTTTGCACTGTATATAACCCTTTTTGCTAACAGTGTACATTGTAAGAATGACACCACAAAGACAGGCACTGGACAACACGTATGACTATGCAAATGAAAGATTAAACGTTCATAGGCTATTAGAACACAGATGAAGATAAATGCAATGTTTGCCTAATGCTGTGTTAACTTTTAACCTCTTTGTGTGGAACAGGGAAGCCGGGGACACTACCGGTACCACTGGCAGAGCCACAATGTCAAGCAGAGTGGTGTGGACGACATGGTGCTCCTCACCAAAATCAACGAGGATGCCATTGTGGAAAACCTCAAGAAGAGATACATGGACGACTATATTTTTGTATCCTTTATTATTCTGACGCCTCCCCATTGCTCATCTGAGCTCCTGAGATCAAGATTGTTACTTTGGCACACTGTGAACCATAATGGAGTGGAAAGCCTTCAGCAGACAGTGGCGCCCCGAAGTCATTTTGAATTTAGCCATAATATCTCAGCATTATCTTGACTGATAATCTCTCTTAGCTTAGCAGATCTCCTCCCCAGCTTTGGCTGTCTGCACTTATTTAGGAAGTTTTAAATGAAGAATGCTTTCCTGCGCCTTTTCTTGGACTGTATTGTTGAATCCATTCCACTGCAGTATTGACCGATTAGCTTTTTTTCTGGCCTGAAATTGTAGTCCAATGCCGAATACAGCCAGATAACTCTGTTTGAGACTCAGCCGACCTGACACATCCCATAGCACTGTGTTTTTGTTGGGGTTTTTTCCCAAACCCAACCTGAGAATTTATTTTTGGGCAGACAAATTAATTATAACATGCTTTTGGCTGTGCTAAACTATCCTGTCCTTTTTGTTAATTTGTATTGTTTCCCACTCATTTTCTCCCAAGCATGGGCCTTGTAAGCCTAGGAGCTGGACACCAGTATATCAGGCAGGTAACACCTTACTGAAGGGCAGTATTCATAAGTCTTCGTGAGAACTCACATAAACCCACATTAACATTTTTAATGGCTTATTGCGAGTGTCATTTGTCATAAAAGCTCCTTTCATAAGTTTTGATGCTGTTTCTCCGCAGCCAGTGTTGTTTCAACTGACACTTGCTACTGTAAACCTTTATAAATTTCTGTATAGGTTTATGTCAGATGTCATGAAAGGTTTGTAACTGGCATGTAGCTGTCATGTAGCCTTATGAAGAGTGCCCTCCAGTAAAGTGAAACTGTGTTTTGAAGTTCTTGAATGTAGAGAGGAAGAATAGAGTAATGTGATAAAGCGAAAGTGGAGGGGGGATGCAGAGCAAATTCTGTTAAAATTGAGATGTGGGCTCTAAGAACTGAAATTTAATTACATTTATGAAATTCTGACTTGGGCCTAAAACATATTTGGGAAATTACATTTTAATGCAAGTGAACTCGGCAGCTCACCCAGCGGGTTTGGAAAAATATTTCAAGCTGTAAATGACTGCCATAAGGCCCAAAACACACCAGTCCTACAAGCCCAAACATTAGGTTAGCCTGTCAGACATGTGTTACAGCTGCACAATATATCACTTGTTAAATGCTGATGTTATCTGCATTCAGAGTGCTGATGTCTGAAAAAGGCTGCACTACACAAATGAAACGAACAAATAATTTTTGGTTGAGAGTTGTGTCTATTTTTTCCTGAGTGTTTTGATTAATTAAGGTGATCCAAAAGATTTTGGTCAAAATAATGCAAGGCATTTATTAACCATGTTTCAGTGATTTATTGCACTGTTTATCCTGAGGTCAAATTAGGTTGGGGCTGCCCAGGGCTCCTCCCAAGTACGCAGGGCTATGCTCTCCCATACCCACCCTGGTCAACTGATTTGATTGCCCCTACCTCTAGCCCCTTGACCCTTGGGTTGTGAAGGCTGTCCTCCCCATTGGTTGACAAATAAACAACAAATACGACTGCTCACCACCAACCCTGCCACTGGTGGACAGACACCACCTTCTGTGTATCAATAAATACATTTGTATCAACAAATACATTTGCCCCCCACTGTTTCTGGTTCACTTTGCTTTTTCCGGCCTTTTTTGCATTATGTTGTTGGTGTACGTTTGAAATTCTTGGATCATTATGTTTTTGGCCTAGATACACTGAAGACTATGAGACTCTTGCAAGCCTTGTTGTTTTCCCACAACCTTGGATTCTGTTTTAGTCAAAGCTAGGTTTCTCCACAGCGAGGTTATGAGAGCTTTGCTGTTTCAGCACTCTGCCAAGCAGTATTGGCTTATATCTGTGCTATATAAAATATGAAACCAGTGAAACCACTGCCTTTGCCTTCACATTGCGGCAATCATTGGCTCTTTGTGTGACCCTTCAGCAAAAAAAGCTGAAAGTTCTCGATGAAACCTCATCGGTCATAAACTTCTTTGGCCTTATTAGGATTATGGTGTCTTAGCAGTATTGGGCCATTCTAAGCTTTAACCCTAAATCAGTCCGTGATTGTGGTCAAAAAATAGCCACAGTGCTGCAGTGTTCTAGTCAGCAACATATGGGACTGAGGTCAGCGTGAGTCAAGCTCAATACTTCCTTTATTTGCACTGAGCAACAGCAGCCAAACGACTCCAATCTCTCATTCTGGCTGCATGGCCGCTCCCCTCCTGAGGCAGCAGAAGAAAAGCGCAGCCTTTAAAGCCGCTGATCCTCAGCCAGAATTTCCCCTACTATAACACCCACTCGGTGCTGTTGACATCACATGATTTCCATTTTTAGAACTTTCTTTTTTTGCCAAAAAAGGCAGAGACAATTTCTCTCACAATTGTGAAAGAAATAACTGAATCTGCTGTTATTTTAATCCACTAAAACCCACACTTAATCTTAATCTTAAGACTTTATTAAGAAACATTTAGGGGTTTGACCACAATAGTTTAAACCAGTCATGATTTTTTTCACGGAAATTCTTCATTGCATGAAGTCTAGTATTTAAAAAATACACTGAATGAATGTGACTGGAGCAAGTATTTACCATGTCTTAATATAAGCAAAACACTAAACTTTTTATTTTTGCATTTGAAAATAGCAAGAGATGAGCAGTTATGGGGTTATGCTGAGCAGTTATGGGTTTTTTCCTCATTCAGTTACTATTATGAAACTGATTTGCAGCTTATGTACTTATGTTCAAGGGGCTGATAATGTGAGGACTGCAGTACAGTAAAGTATTGTCTGTGAAGTGAAATTTAGCTAAATGGACTAAATGGCCTTTTAATCCTTGACATTTGTACACAGACATACATCGGACCTGTGCTCATCTCTGTTAACCCTTTCAAACAGATGCCTTACTTCGGAGACAAGGAGGTGGAGATGTACCAAGGAGCAGTAAGTACTATACAAGATCTTATTTTTGGCATGACCACTGTATGGGAATGGAAGTACCATTCATTACTGATTGTCAAAGAAAGTGTGCTTATTCTTTAAGTTAGTGTTTTATGTCCCATTAAAGCTCTCTGAGACTTTCTTCAATAACATCCAACAGCCACTACAGCTGAGGGATTTTGAAAGAATGTCAAAAACAGGAATGTTATGAGCATAAAGCTCTAAAGAAAGTGCAGCTTCAGAGAACATAGGAGGTGTGGTTTTATAATCACTGCTGGAAAAAGGCTTGTTATAAAGGAATGTCTAGCTGAACATCACTGGTTGGTGCTACCAGACCCATTTTAACCTGTTAACACTTTATATTCTAAGTAATTGTAGATGATCTTCCCTAGAGTAGACTGAGCAGGTTCACAGAAATCTTAACAAGCTAAAACCCCAGTTAAAACAGAGAGTTACTGCAAAACTGAATCTTACAAATTAAAAAGTATGTTTCAAATGTCAGGAATTAAACTTAAAGCTGACATCAAATAAGAATATTAGAGCTGAGTATTTGTACTGAGCTAACACCTTAGTGTTAGCATAGTACATTATTTGTAGCACTGGCTTTAAAATCATTAAACACTGCTATGTAATCACACACACTTCATAGTATCGTAAGTGTACTTGGCTCCCAGTCTTAATGTAATTTAAAAGTATGTGAAATAAAGGTCATTTTTGTAAGATACAAACTGAATCCTCCAGCTAGCATTTCTCACAGGTTTCTGTTCAAAGATCAATCACAAACACAAGCATTCAAACATTCCAGCAGGAAATATTGTTTACATTTGGGTTTATTTTGGATGTTTACATGCATTTTACATATTCTTCACCAGTAGGTCTGTCCATAAGTGACTCAAAGCATCATGAGGTGTAGGAAGAAAGTGGATAGTGCCTCTTGGAAGATGTATATGCGCTTAGTGTTAAAATCTATACTCTTTATATATCAAAGTCACTGTTGTTTTACTGACTTAGTAAAATTGAGTAAAAGTGCTAGGAAATTGGAGGCCTTTGGGACTAATAACTTCTCCACTAATGATTTTTTCACAGCACAGAAAACGTTTAGAGAGGAATTAGGTGTGGCACAAATACTTTTACTCTCATTCTTAGCCAGAAGGAATGCAGCACAGACCTGTCCTACTCAGTGAAGTCACCTGGCAACATCTCCATAGAACAGCATGTTCAAGTTTGCTTTTAACTGCTGTTGGCTTACTGAGCTTCGGACAGGCTCTCTGGTAGTTTGTCCTACAGCCCGTTAGACTATGCAGTTTACAATGTGAAGCTTTTATTAAATTTGTTTTAGTTTACTAGATTGTGTTAGAGATGGTATCAATCCTGTATCCTGTATCTGTGTGAGCCACTTTTTCTTTTCTGGTGTCATTAGTGATATTGAAACCTCCAGTATCGAGTGATACGAAGACAACATTTCTCCTTTATAAACTGCTGCACTTGAAAATGAGCCTTCACTCAACATGTAAACATATAAAAGTAGGCCAAACTATTCACACACTGTACTACCATACAGGAAGAAACACACTATTAACAACATTACAGCGTTCTTGTTGTTCCATGATAAATTTGCTACAGGACTGGATCAAATTATTTTTATTCTCTAATGGTTTAGTCCAGTGTTTTCTGCTGAAACCAATGATCTGATTGGTGACATCACTAATGAACCCTCATAGAATTACATGTCACACAATACAGCATAAACCAAAGTAAACAGAGCACATGACAATAATGGTGCCATGTGTTCTAAATCATGGCAATGATTAACTCGCCATTCAGGAAAGTACATAAGTGGGAGTTTTCATTATGTCAATAAATGTTACATCTGTTCTAATCAGTAATCGCTCTCTCTGTCTCTGTCTGTGTCTCTCTGTCTGTGTGTCTGTCTGTCTCTCTCTCTCTCTAGGCTCAGTATGAAAACCCTCCCCATATCTATGCTCTGGCAGATAACATGTACAGAAACATGATGATCGACCGTGAAAATCAGTGCGTCATCATCAGGTATGCATTGGATTTGAATATGTAGTTACGCCTTGTTTTTCTTTCATATTGGTGGACATGATAGACTTGTAGCTATGACAGCAATGCACATGTGGCAGAGGTTGATGTCATGTGAGAGTGAAGAGGCAGACTTCAGTGATTGGGATGGACAGTTAATGACTTGTGTTTAACAGAGAGGAAGAGAACAGGTCAGACTAGCTTAACCACCTCGACAGGTGATTTGGATGCTGGCAGGTGCTGTTGGGAGCAGCTGAGTGAGGCATGTGTGTTTCATTTTTGTGTTTTTTTTTCTTATTTGACTTGTCAACTCTTAAAAAGAAATGTTTTGCTTCTATAAAGAACCATGTTTGAAATTGAGACCTGTGAGTGTATTATTAACATAATGGTCCTTTACCATTGTAGGTGTTCTGTGGAAGGCAGGGTGCAGGGGCCCTTCAAACGCTAACAAGGTGGTTAAATGAGGAACTACCAAATTAAGGTTGTTTATGGAACCGAAAGTGGTTCTTCGATGGAATTGCATGAAGAACTATTTCTGATACCTTTATTTTGAGTGTAGCAGTACAGTGTTGTTTAATGTAAAAAAGCCCATTTTTTTGAGATTCTGTAAAAGAATGTTTTTCTATTTTTTTTAGACGATTTAGAACACTTCTATTGGTCCATTAATTACCAGTCTTTTACTCAGTGTAAAGATCAGATGGTGTTTTCATATGGTGTAAAAAACCTCCTATAATTATAATCTCTACCCTACAACTTCCTAGACCATTCAATATAGTTTTACTTTCCCTGGTTACTTTTTTTTGGGTGGGTTTTTGCATATTTGCTGCCCCATGCATGCAGAAAGAAAACAAACGCAAAAGCTATTTATTCTGGCTTCCTGCTTCTCCTGCTTCCTCAGGCTCAGGACAGGAAGTTCACCTGCAGTGCCCTCTCACTGCCTGTTGCCACTGTACACAAGAAGTGTGTGTCTCTGGCGTTTGTATTGGGAACGGGCTTTCTTCTGTAGACACAGTTGTCATGGAGCTTTTCTGTGGTGCTCCGCTAGGATAGAGGTGAACTCTTGAGGCTTTTGGTCATGTGTTCCCCTCTCCCCACAGAGAGGGAACGGGTAGGAGCTACATTATTATCAATCTGGCTATTCCACCGTTGATATCGTGAAAGGCAGGGGTACGCAAATGAGGCCACAAATAATGTAATGTACAGCTCTGGAAAAAAATAAGAGACCACTGCAAAAATGTTCAGTTTCTCAGGTTTTGTCTTTTATAGGTGCAAGTATTGAACCGAACTGCTTTGCCTTAATTTTTTAGAACTGCTGACAACATTTCCCCTTGTTTCCAAATAAAAATATTGTTCCTTAAGGCATAATTTTAAAGGAAATGACTAACATGGTCACATTGCAAGAGTAGAGTGTTGATTAAAGCCGTGTTTCTTATACTTTTCCTCATTAAATAAGATTTGATTCAGGTGATCACTAATCAGTACTTCTTACAATAGAATGAGGTGCTTGTGTAGGAATTTAACAGACACTTGCATGAAATAGTTGTCATATTCATAGAGATGCTGATTTAAAAATAAATTGCTTTTTTTTTCTGGAGCTGTATGTCCTCTCATTAAGTGTACAAGCCAACATCAGCTCTAAATTATATAATAAAATAAAACATGCATTAGACTATGTAAGCAGCTGGTTATGTAATTTCAATGCAGAGTGAACTGCGATTCATCTATTAATTATTTGTCCAGCCTCTTGTAAGCGTCTTTGACATTTCCAAATGACGTGTTCCTGCAAGTATTCACTGGTGCATAGTGAATATATTTCAAGGTGTCACAATATCATAATTTGTAGAAATATAGTCTACGTAAATCAGTATGTAAATCAGCTGTATTAAACAATTACAAAACATGAAGATAGTAGTTTGTCCATTGTGCAGTCCTTCTTGGGAGGTGAGGCATATTCTGCTGCCTGTGCTTGCGTACAGGTCTGCTGTTTACCTGAGGCCAGAGCGGTCACTGTAGTGCTTACCTCATGGTGAATGGCTCCTCGTTCAGCATTTTTCCTCTCGTTTGTTTTCCCAGCGAGCTGCTGCCTGGGCAGTTGGACCACATAAAGGGACTGGAAGTGGAATCATGATGAACCAGATTAGCAAACAAAGCCCTCCGTGAAATTGCTGCTCAGGCACTGTGTGGTCAGCACAGCTTTTTTCCCGTACTATTTTATTATTAAAGATGGCCATCATGAAATGGGCCGTTTCACACAGGCCGCTGTTGTTAATGGTGCTTTTCCACCACTGCTTTAGTTCACCTATTTCTCTGACCTCGTTTTCTTTGTAACACAGCATTTGGGAGGTCATGCAGCCCAACAGGCTGTTGTGGTTTGTAGGACCAGGCGGTATCTTCTTTGACTGGAATCTTGCCCTGTGATGCGTGGAGCTATTCGTTTGCTACCTAAGCTAGCACACAAATCACAACTGTCATCGCTCTGCCTTCCTAGTTAGGACTGTCTAATTCTTATCAGTTATTCTTTAAAGCTAATGTTTTAACACTGAGAAGTGGAAATGAATGTATTTATTTGACTTGAAATTCTAATTCAAAATTTGTATGTTGGGCAGTTTACTAGAGTAAAAATTTGTTTTGATGCCAGTATCATAAATAATCAGGGGACATGCGCCATTCCTGCCTTTGACCATGCAAATAGAGAGCCAGTAAACATGCTTAGTTAGGTGAATGTTTGAATATTTCATGGAGTTCCCACATCTGTGTATAAAATGACTCTGAATTTCAGTCTACAAGCCAAAATGTACTCCTTAAAACAGTATTAGAGGGTCTTGAGCAACAGTCTAAGCATTGCTCCATAATCAGGAAATTGGGTGTTCAGTCCCGTCCATGCCATCCCTGTCCAGGAGCCCAAGATTTTACAATTGTCTTCAGCCTCGCTGGTCAGGTAGAACGGCCTTCAACACTCAATATGATGCTAGCCATCATAGCCGTCTGTTAACTGATGTAACTTCATCGCCAGTGATGTGACTTGGAGAAACTGGCCAGTGATGTGACTTGGAGCGAACACATGCCAACCTTCACTCTGACTGTGTCACTAGCTAGCTGGTGAAATTGGAAATTGCTAATTTGTGAGAAATAATGTTTTGGTTTTTTTTCCCCACATTCCATGTTACCTTCATATTGCTCAACCCACGTGAGTGGATTCTGGGGTTTTCTATCCTTTCTTTGACCTTGTTGCTGCTTTGTCTTTTGAGTTATGGGATAGTATTGCTAAACCCAGTTTGTGGTTCAAGCAAGGAACCTACTTCAGTCACAGATTGTCTATGTTGCTCCCTTTTTTGGACCTGCTTTCCTCCTTTTGCTATTGTGAAGGGACTCATACATAACCGCATGGCCTAACTGTGGAAAAGATTTCCATTGTTTTGTGAACACAATGGTTACGGAAGCTGGGGAGTCTGTTTCATTAAAAATGTCCCTCTTTCTTCAAGTGGAGGAAGCCATTTAGAGCGGATATTAGCCCCCGCCAGAGCAGGAAAAGGACAGACAGAGAATTGAGAGAACTCTCAGAGAATCATTGACACCTCATCACCTCTTTATCAGGCCATCACGTGAACTCTGCCACACAAGGCCAGACTGGACATACAGTTTGGTTTAATGAATACAAATGCGGACATTGTCCGGGTCTCTCTGCTGGGCTGATGTTTTGGCTGAGAGGTAATCAGTCTTATCACACTGAGTGGGTTCACAGGAAGCACCAGCAGCCCTGGCATCATCTCTTCTACTCTGTGTGCCCATATTTGGCCAGTAAATCCATGTGGGAAGTTTAACAATATGTTTAGCTGCATAATTACAATATACAATGAAGAACACCTCCTAGAGCAGGTTTAAAAATAGGCTGCAACTGAAGCTCCAGCCTTGGTGTGAGAGAACACCACAGTTGACAAAAGTGCTTGAGGCTCTATTTCTCAGTTGCTTTCTTTAGCATATCTATTTCGTTGTCTTTGTGTGTTTTATGTATGAAAAACAGTCCTACATCATTTTTCCAAACCCTCCTTTTAGCTTATATTTAAACACATAACTTAAGACTGTCACATAACTGTGTTTTTCAGAATGCTATTTGTAAAGGAGCTCTATTCTGATTAACTGCCTGGTGTTGGAGAAACATGTCATATTTAAACTCATTAAGCATGTTAACTTACTGGCAGTCAGAAAATAAACAAATAATGTCATTTTGACCTGAGGTTCAAACGCTTTAGCGTTAAACTGTGTGTAAGGAAAGCTCCTGTGGGTAGTTTTGGGAGCATGTATGATGAGAAGCATTGTGCCGGAGCAGTAGCAATGCATTAGGTGCAGGCATGGCACAGTAGAAGGCTTCACCGTAGAGGGGAACTGCCAGAAATGAATAGGTGTATAGAATTACCGTTGTGTAACATCACGACGCTGCGACTGCTTCCTCTGGCTTCCTCTAACAGCCCACAGCTGTGCCCGCTCAAAAAGGCATTACCGACATGATTACAAACGAAATATAAAAACAAACCTGATTCTGCTGTCATCCGCTGCCAAGCCACACAAGCTTAAATGCACAAGGCCCTGCCAAACTCAAAGGGCAGAGGCAAGGAGACAAGCAGACGGAGGAGAGAAGCAGGAAGAACAGAAATGATGCCAGTGGGACTAAAATGGATTAAGCAGCACAGCATCACCTCACTGCATTCAGCAGGATCTGATGAGGAGTTCTGTAGTAAGAAACCACTGTGAACATTTTGCAGTCACTTTCCCATGATGTTTTTTTTTTTCTTTAAAAGTGTTTAAATGGACTATTTTTTGAAGTTCCAAGTAACTAAATCCAATTTGTATGGCCAAGAAGTATGATTTGAATCCGATTCGAAACTGAAAAATGTAATGCTGCTTAATACACATTCCAAAGAATGGGATTTGAGCTGGCCTAAGAAAAGAATTGTAATTCCGGTATGGTGTTAACATGATGTTATCATGTTAACAATATTGTTTTTTGACCTATTTTAATTCACTTGCAGCGTTAACAGTGTAGTAATATTTCAGTAATACTTTTTCCAATCCAATCCAGCATTTTGTGGTGGTATTTGTCCAGTATCAAAACTAGCAATCAGGTTATAGAAGTTGTCTAATACGCTTTAAGATTTCAGAAATTGATCTATATAACCAACTTGTCAACACAGGTTTCTCCTATATTGTAGTACATGAGTGCTTTGTAGTCTTCAAGGAAAATGTGTCACTTAGACTAGTAAACCTGGATTTAAAATTAAGAGCTGCTAGCAAACTAAGAGGATTCTGTCAGACCATACAGAGAAGACACTTTTTTGTAAGATTTGTGTTAGTTCAGCGAAATCACCCTGCCTGGTCCACAACCAAAACCATCCTCTTAGCATACATTTTCTACTCATAAATAGCATGTTGTACTATGATAATGTATTAAGACTGTTTGTGTCACATAATAGTGCAATGTAATTAAGTCTTAGGCTCAAAAGTTGTTCTGGTGTCTAAGCACTTAAATCAAAAGATAGCGGGTTTGAAACCAATTCCATAGCCATGAACAGGATATCCAGGTTCCAGAGGCGTAACAGGCCTCATATA
>JBBPCX010000040.1:24518938-24530775 GCA_037974365.1 Hydrocynus forskahlii | reverse complement strand
ATGTCTCTCTCTTTTTGTGTATACGTCTATGTCTGTGTGTATGTATATGTGTATGTACCGTGAGTGTATGTCTCTCTCTCTTTTTGTGTATATGTCTGTCTGTGTGTATGTATATGTGTATGTACCGTGAGTGTGTGTTAGTGAATGTGTTTATATATGTGTGTGTATGAATATTTGTGTGTAGGTGTCTCTTTCTCTCTGTCTGTGACCGTGTCTGTACCCTGTATGCATCTCTCTGAGTATGTGTATTTCTCTGTATGTGTATGTGAGTGTCTCTCTCTCTCTTGCTCTGTCTGTGTATGTGTGTTTGTGAGTGTGTACTATCTGTGTATGTGTGTGTACTCTGTATGTTAGTGTGTTGCTGTGTGTGTGTGCACTCTCTCTCTCTTGTCTGTGTGTGTATGTCTCTGTATGTGTAATCTGTGTGTGTTCTCTCTCTCGCTCTGTGTATGTTTGTGTGTGTCTCTCACTGTGTCTCTGTATGTGTACTCTGTGTGTGTGTACTCTGACTGTGTGTGTTAGTGTGTTTCTCTCTCTCTGTGTCTGTATGTGTGAGTGTCATTGCGTGTATGTGTACTTTGTGGGTGTGTGTACTCTATGTGTTAGTGTTACTGTGTATGTGTGTTTTTACTGTGTGTGTGTATGTATACTCTATGTTAGTGTGTGTCTGTGTGTGTATATCTGTGTGTGTCAACACTCTGTATGTGTGTCTGTGTGTGTGTATGTGTACTTTGTATGTTAGTGTGTTACCGTGTGTTTGTACTGTGTGTACTCTGTATGTTAGTGTTAGTGTGTGTGTGTTTGTGCATGTGTATATCTGTGTATGTACTTTCTGTATGTGTCTGTGTGTGTATATATGTGTGCTCTGTGTGTATGTCTGTGTGTATCTCTCTGTATGTATGTACTCTGTGTGAGTGTGTATCTGTGTCTGTGTGTATATGTGTGTGTTCTATGTTTGTTAGTGTAACTCTGTGTGTATGTATATGTGTGTGTACTGTCTCGCTGTGTTTGTGTATGTGTTTGTGTGTGTGTGTGTGTGTACACTGGATGTGTGTACTCTCAGTGTGTGTCTGTTTGTGAGAGTGTATGCGTGTACTGTATGTTAGTGTAACTGTGGGTGTGTGTATATCTGTGTATGTACTCTGTATGTGTGTCTGTGTTTGTGTGTGTGTATATGTGTGTCTGTATGTCTGTGTGTATTTGTATATCTCTGAGTGTGTATCTGTGTATGTATATGTGGGTGTGTGTAGTTGGTATGTTAGTGTAACTGTATGTGCATATGTGTGTGTACTCTTTCTGGGTGACTGTGGGTCTATGTGTATGTTTGTGTGTGTGTGTTAGTGTGTATCTCTCTGTATGTGTGTACTCTGTATGTTAGTGTAACTCTGTGTGTGTATACTCTCTTTCTTTGTGTGTGTGTGAGAGAGAGAGAGTGTTAGTGTGTACTTTGTGTGTGTGTGTGTACTCTGTATGTGTGTACTCTGTATGGGTGTCTGTGTGTACTTTGTTAGTGTAACTCTGGTTGTGTGTACTTTGTTAGTGTAACTCTGGTTGTGTGTATTGCTGTGTGTGTATATATGTGTATGTACTCTGTATGTGTGTCTGTATGTATGTGTATCTCCATATGTGTTCTCTGTGTTTGAGTGTGTATCTGTGTCTGTGTGCGTATATGTGTGTGTGTGTGTGTGTGTGTGTAGTTTGTATGTTAGTGTAACTCCGTGTGTGTGTGCTCACTCTCTCTCTCCGTCTATGTGTATGTGTTTGTGTGTGTTTGGGTTAGTGTGTATCTCTCTGTATGTGTGTACTCCGTGTGTGTGTACTCTGTATGTGCGTATCTGTGTGTGTGTGTGTGTGTGTGTACTCTCAGTGTATGTGTGTACTTTGTATGTTAGTGTAACTGTATGTGAGTTTGTATATATCTGTGTGTGTACTCTCTCTCTCTCTCTCTCTCTCTCTGTGTGTGTGTGTGTGTGTGTGTGTGTGTGTGTGTACGCTGTATGTGTGTACTCTCAGTGTGTGTGTATGTGTGTGTGAGATGGAGGCTCTGATGTCTGATCTGTCTGTAGGGAGGAACTCAGCTCCGCGTTTCACCACACACAGATAAAAACATCGGATACTCATGTCGTTTTCGCTTCGACATCTTTTTATTTGAAGTCGGGAAGAAAAGGAGTCCGTTATATTTTAATTATTTTTATGTTATTCGTCATAAACATACCCTGAATCGTCGAGGTTAGCTCTAGTTAGCTCATTAGCTTTAGCATTAGCATTAGCTTTAGCTTCAGCTTCAGTTTTCAGGCCCCGTTTTGTTTTTTTGGTTATTTTTTCAGACTTGTCAGTTCCTCCTCGCCTGCACTTGGACGTTGCTCGCTTTTAAACTTTTATTTAAATTTTAATTCGACTGGTTCTTGTTTTTTTGAGACGGACTGGGAGCTCCGTATGCCCTGGAAGAGAGACAGCGGACCGACCAGAGCCCCTGAAGCCGAGAAGAGGTAACGGTACTCCGGCCAGTCCGGCTCTCACTGCCCCGCTATTGTTCCGATTCAGACTAATCTCACAGCTTCACTCTCACTACTTCTCCTGTTTTTTCTTTCTTAAACACCACTTCAGTTCTCGGCTTTTCTGTTGCCAACATAAGAGGGACAGTATCTGTTTCTCTGTGTGTTTTTAGAGAAATTCCTTGAGTGAAAACAGCTTCTCAGCTAACATTAGCCTGGTGGCGTTGTTTTTGTTTTCCTAAATAACAAGAGCCCGTACAGAGCTCTTAAATGTTTATAATTTATGGTTATACTGTGTTTCAAGTCTCTTTGTGTTTCATATTTTATTAAGAAATGCTTCTCTTTCTGAAAACAGGCCAACTGACGTTCATTCCAAGTATTTTAATGTACACGTTTATTCATTTAAGACACAGATAAAGCCATTTTTACAAGTTTGAGGGGTTGTGAGGGCTAGGTAAAGTCCAAACAGGCTTCAAAATGAGGTAAATGTTCAGTTGGTCAATATCAGAGCTCACGTTAGCATCTCTCTCTGGCCTGTTTGTGTTGAAGTGGATGAGGAGCTCCTCTGATGTTATGAACGTCAGATCAGATTAAACAGGAAAACGGGTGGAAAATGCATGTTTTAGAGGAGCCTGGATGTGTGATCCAAACCTAGAGAAGTGTAGACAGTGGTTGATTGCATTTCAGGGATCTCCTACGTGACATTTTGTTTCTTTTAGCCTCCTATGTGTGTGTGGAGCAGAATATGCATGTGATGTTCTTGGAACAGATCAGGAGACTGATGCTAAAGAAAGCCTAGGACTGATTTTCTCCTCCTGGATTCATCCCTGATCTTTCTTTCTTCTGGATGGATCTGAGATTTCTTTGACATAATCCCACACACAGGTGTTTTAAATGCAAATCAGAATAATTCATATGCATTTTTTGGCTGAAAAGCTGGGCTGGCTCAGAAATTATATTTTTCCTGATACATTTCCTAATAGACTGACCAGTGTAATAGAAATAGCCATTAGCTCTTATCTCTCCTAAATTCCAATCAAATCACTTTTATTGTTGCTGGTACACAGGTACTACACATGTGAGTGTAATGTTTTTGTGCAAAGCTTCACAGAGCAGCAGTGTTATGATAAGATATACAATAACAAACATACAATATAAATTGGGGTGAAAGGGAGAAAAAACCCTTAAGTAGTCACACAAGTGGGAAATTTGCAAAATGCATGTGTATAAATATATACAGTGTGAAGTGAAGATATATAAACTAGATAAAGTAGAAAATCTTAATGAATGCCAGTGTCTCATATTGACATACCCTAGAGAGCAGCTGGTGTTTTCAAGCCATGCGAAAGATGCAAATATAAAGTTTTGTCCTGACTGTCTTATTTTTTTTGTAATCGGCATGCTGCAGGATGCTCCCACGCTCTCGTGACGCACTGATGGCAAGGTAACTCAGGATCTATAGGATCTAGTAGGTGCTCCTCAGGGAAGGAATTAAAACAGTCTCTCGCAATCCTCTATGTGCTGAAATCTGTATCCACCTTTGTGCCAGGGGGCGTTGCTGCTGTGGGACTCCTCTGGGAGAACCTGCACCATGCTCCATGGCTCAGTGGCACATTGCAGACTCACAAGGTGAACCCCAGAGGAGGATGGGATAGCACTCCACTCTCACTCGAGTGTCACTAGTGGCATCTATTATTCCAAGGTTTTGTACTGCCCCTCTACTGTATCAGCAACTGTTATTGTACCACAAGATCAGGTTCAAGATTCTTCGTCACATAAATAGTTGTGGTGCAGTGGGCCCCTGAGTCGACCCATAAGACTGCATTATCAAATATTTTTAATTCAACTATAGTACAGCCTAGGGTCATCATTCCATTGATACACAGGCATACAGTGAGTTTGCTTTTCAGTTTCTGTGATATATTTGATAATCAGCATTATACCTGTATTACTAATGCAAATAGGTTTGTATTTAACCAGTTAAGTATATTTTATTCATGATATCCAGGACCTGAATGTTTGGCTGCATTGTGTGCTATAGGCTGGATTCTGGTTATTTTAAATTAACTGTTAAAAATCCATAGACATGAAACAGATTTCATTTAGTTACATAAAAAACTGAGCAAGAGTTTTTCAACATTGCACTACACTAAATTTAATCAAACAGGACTAAATTTGATCTCTAAAGTGAAACTGAAGTTGTCACCCTTTATAGTAGCAATGAGGAAATTTAGCAATTATTTCAGTGATAATCGAATAATTGTATCCATGCATCTCGTAACGACAAATGTCAAATTGCACCAGTGGCACCCTCTTGTGGACTGCTAAACATGGCTAAAAAATGAGGATACTTCATCATTCAAATTGCAAAAAATGCAGAGAATGTAAATTTTTATCAGTGATTACAATTTTGATGAACCAAAGCATATTGTAACACAATATGATGCAACTTATCATGATAACGAAGCTGCACTATTGTGTAATATTTGTTTATGTAAAAATGTTTTTATGGCATAAAGAGCAGCTGCTGTTTTAAACAGTTGTGAAAAATTAAAGCAACAAGGACCTGGTCTGTGTTCTGCAGCATTCTTGTCTTTTAACTGTGTGAAAGAAAAAAAAATCACATGCTTATTGTTAGTTTAAGAAATATGTGTGAAAGGCAGAATATTTCACTGTCCTGATCTCTTTACAGGCGAAGGCCTACTTATGGCGCTCTGCTGCTTCAAACACTGGAGGATCAGAAGCTTATTATGATCTCTTAGCTAAGGGCATTGAATCTGAGCTCTGATGACATTCCCGTTCTGACACTTTCAGCTGTATGCATAAGCAGTTGACTGTGGCGCTCTGTATGGTACATTTAAATTATTTTGCTGACCTTTTTACAGTTTGCTCTCGGACTGGCTGGTTCAATTATTGTTTTTTTTGAGGGAGGGGCGTGGCCCATCTTACCCATCTTACTCATCTTACCCACCTTAGCCACTTTAGCCACCTTAGCCACCCAGAGATAGCGAAGCCAGTTGTGCTGTCTTGGACTCCAAGTCATAGGTGACTGCAGCACCACCAGGGTTCAAACTCGGGATCTACCAGTGGTAGGACCAATGCTTAGACAGCTGCGCTGCTCTGAATCCTGTTTGTTTTAAAGATTAAAGGCTGGTTTCCTAGATGTGGATTAAATGTGGTTTGGGAACAATTTGTAAAGTCAGTGGGGATTCACCCTTGACAATCATTTTTAGTGTATGTTTAGGTTTAATCATGGCCTGGGAACCTGGCAGAAATAGTGGGGAAATGTTAGGTAATGGTTTTATTGTATTTATTTTTATGTATTTTTTAGGGGTGTCACATGATAAAAAAAAATTCTAATTGATTACAAGCTCTCTGATTAATTAATTTGAAATTTTGGAATATGAGTGGATGAATAATCAACAATACAGACTTTCAACATCTCTTTTTAATAACTATTTGTACTGTTCAACTGGTCATGTGCAGTAAAGGTCACAGCAATCAAAAATATGACCTCATGCCGAGGGGAAAAAATGCTTCAGCAAGAACAACAATAGAACTAAGTCCATCTATAAGGTGCAGTTTAAGACGATGTACATACAAGCACAGGTGTGCTGACGATTTATGCTGCCTTGTCAAAAAATGCTACCTTGAAGCTTATACAGTGTATACTGCCAGTTTAGCACTGATAATGATGAGAAGTAGGCAAATAATATACATAATCTGAGAAAAATATATTAAATAGATTTTATATAAATAGATTTTATTTAAATGAGAAGAGCCTAGATAGATGGATGAATCTTTAGAGGTGCATAGAGCCAGTTTGTACAGTCAGGTTCAAATACTGAGAAGTGCTACCGTGATGCAGGGTAGCATGTTTTGACAGAACACTGGACCGGGTTAGTCAGTCGTGTGATTAATCAGCGTTAATTTTTTTTTAACGTGTTGTTTTTTTTTTTTTTTCTGTGATCAGTTGATTGAAATTAACACATTAAGTCAACACCCCTAGTATTTATTTTTTGTTGAACATGTTTTTTACTTTGCTGCTGAGCGGACCAGAAAATGATTTTGCCAGTTTTGAATGGCACAAATATATTAACAACAACAGTGGAGGGAGCAATTTTTATATCCGCTACAAGGTCAGTGTTATAGCACAAGTCTCTGCACTCCCGTGGCTGTGACTTTTCTATGGGAATGCGTTTAATATAAGGGTGGACATGACTGAAACATCAAACATATTCACAATATGTACACTGTTCAGAGTTTGCAGAAACCTGTGTTTTTCCAATTCAAGGGTTTTAATGGAGGAGTTTGTACCTCCTTTGCGGCAAGAATGCCATCTCCTCTTATCCGAAGGGTTTAGATGTTGTAACGTTGCTATGAGGATGGATTGCCTTTATCCACGAGAGCATGATTGAGGTCAGGTACTGAAGTCAGATCATTTTTGGATCACAAACGCCACTCAAGCTCATCCCAGAGGACCTGGTTGGAGCTCAATCACTCCTGAGAATGAGGTCCACTGCTGGGATGGCTTTGTACCCCTCTCGCTCATGACTGGCATTGGAAATGTTCACCTTAGACTCTTGTGTGCCAAGTCTATTCTATTGGCACTACTTTTCTACAGGCATTTTATAAGCTCTGCTCAAAAAGAAAATAAGAAATTGGGTTAAAATATAAAGAAAATTAAGCTTTGTAATAAGGAACGGAAGTGTCATGAAATAATTTGTCATGATGACAAAGATAGTATTGTGCTACACACCCTTTCCTGCCACCACACAAAGGCCTGATGAGCAGGAGCGATATGTCTCTTTAAGCAGATGACTGTTTTCATAATTTAAGGACAGGGAAGCACTGGGCTTTGCTGTGGCTGCACCATGGGATGAGATATTTTGGTACAAACCCCATTTGTTCCAGGCTTTTCAGTGTAGGGGTCTTAGAAGAATACAGCTGAATGGTGGAGGATGGAATTTGTTATGGTGAGATTTTGATTAAAGAGAGAGAACAGTGAATGTTGGGCATGTTGTTGGCAAAGGGGTCAAATGTGGGGTGTGTGAAAGGTCATATTATGCACACACTGATTGGGCGCAGTTTTCCTCTCCAAACAGCTATTGTGCCTTAACATGCTCGGAAAAAAACTAGACACCCTTTTTCTGTTTTGTTATCATAAGAATAAAAGAAAATGAGGCTTGTAATATCCTCAGCTCCATTATCCCATGTTTGCCAGGTTTATTACATTAGTAATGTGCAGGAGGCATTAGGCTTTAGGTGTGGGCTTGTATGTTTTCTCTCTCTGTGAAAAGAGATGACCTTACTTTATTGTACATTCCCTTTTCTTCCATTACAGCCTGAGCAACACTGAGACCTGGATTACGATCCAGACTGACTCATACCATGCCAGGAACGCATGAGAAAATAAACGCTAACAGAGCTGGCCTTACTGTTTGAATGCCTAACTGCCTGCTTTTACGAACCGTTCATTGCTTTGTTTACCACGTTTGATTGTGAAAACTTCAGATGTTTTTGTTGATCACTTGTGTTTACGTTGTTTTTGGGGTGGGTATTTTGTATGCACGTTACTGTGCAAAAGTCTTGAGCCACCTCTCATTTCTTCATATTTTGCCTTCAAAGATCCAGACTTTATATTTTTAATGTAGTCTTGAACAGTTCTCCAGGCTTTCTGAAGGACTTTCAAAGCCTCTAATTTTTAGAGGCTTCGTTTTAGAGGAATAGTTTTGTTTGTTAAGCCATGCAGTGACCTACGTATGAATCACTCAAACATAAAGCCATCTAACTAAAGGCCTGAACCAGTGAAGAAACAGGTGCAGGTGATTCCAGATGATCAGGCGGTGATCAGTATACTGGTGGTGCTGAATGCTGAGTGGTTGGAACCCCTTTATCTAGGCACCTTGTATCTTTAGACACTTTGCAGCGCCATAGGCCAGTCCAGTGTATTGTTTTGTATCATTATCTACTATTTTCTGTTATTCTATTGTGGCCAGGATGTTAAGTAGACTAAAGACTAAAGTCTAGCCTGTCCATTAAGGGGAAAAAAGGACAGTCTTGTTGGATAATTGTCAGCTTTGGGCTGAATTTATCCAGCAGAAATCTTTGTGAAATATCCTGCTTTGTGAAATATTCCCTAGGTCTGCCTTGTTTGCTTGTGGCTAGCATGTGGGATTGGTGAACAGTACAGCTTAGATTTAGTTTTTTGTTACTGATCAGGCATATTGAGCTTGCATATTGTGAACGGATGCATAGTTTTTCTCTTCCTGTCTTTGGATATGTATTATTTGTTTACTATATCCTGTATTGTGAATTTATATATGCACCAGTTTCACTATCACATAGTCCTTGTAAATGAAAGTGTGCTTGGTTCACAAATTGGTTCTGCTTCTTATCTCTATCTCTTTTTCCAACCCACAGTTGTGGAATTGCTGTGCTGCCAATGGACACATAGGAGCTGCTGCCTTTGTCTTCAGTTCCCCTCCTACGTGGGTTGGTCACGATGAAGAGTGAGGTCCCGCCAGATGCGCGCCGCAAACAGGAGCCCCTGAAGGGGCCTCTGGGAAACCCCGAACCCATGGATACAGCCAAAAGCTTCCCAGCAGAGATGGAAGTGATTGGCAAGGCGGGCAGTGAGTTCACACCGCTGTGTGACGAGACGAGACACCGATCCCTGCGAGATGCTGGGGCTCGCAAAGACTCAGACAGGGGCCTTTCGGGGCGTAAAAAGCGCAAAAGCCAGCAAGCAGGGCCCTCGGACTGTACCCTGAAGGAAGGACAGGTCAGTGAGACAACGCTGCCTCCTCCCCGCCACAGGGCGGCTCTGTTGGAGACACGCAGCGAGGACGAGAGAAACCCTGAGTCTTCATTTAGTGACTGTGCCTCTTCACCCTCCTCTAGCTTGCGTTTTGGTGATTCGGACACTCTCAGCTCAGAGGAAGACCGGGGGCCTGCAGACGGCCCCGCAGCCCGACAGCAGCAGCAACTAAAGGCGTCCGGTCCAGCGTCAACAGGAAGCCCTGGTGGTGGGCCTGGAGCAGCAGTGGGTATAAGACCCCTGCTGAGCCGAACCCGCGCCAGCAGGCCACATAAATGGGCACGACTCGACCCAGAAGCCAATCATGTGAAGCGACAGTGCCTGAACTCACGGCGGCCGCTGAACAGAAAGCGCTTTGTGAAAGGAGGGGCTGGGGGTGGAACCCAACGGACTCCAAAGCAGAAGGAGCGTCTTCTCTTGCAGAGGAAGAAGAGGGAGGTGATTGCGCGGAGGAAGTATGCCCTCCTGCACAGCACCAGCAGCTCCAGTGAAGAGCTGACCTCCGACTCCTCCTCGTCTTCCTCCACCGAAGGGGAGGATGAACTGTACGTGGGCGTGAGCAGCAGTGGTGGGAGTCAGGCAAGCAGCAATGCTGTGGCCTCAGGTAAACACCTCCACTTTCCACCCTGGATGTCTAGCAACACAGACATTTCAGCAGCGATTAAAAAGGAAAATAATACCTGTTGGCGTCTGTTGATGTTGGGACTAAACAGTTGAATTTTATATTGAATTTGGAATTGAAAAGCATGCAGTGTTGAAATGCACTTTTAATTAATGCTTACGTTATTGAACATTAATCTTAAAAAGTAGAGTCTAGTGATTGGTATTAATGACAAAATTGGTGGGGTGTGACCTTCCAATACTTTTAGATACATTTAAGTGTAAAGTAAACTCAGAACACATCTGGATAAACTATATATTTGATTTTCACAAAACTTGGTTTAAACTTGGTAGAGTATTACTTTAGAAAGTAGCCTTCTCCATGGCACAAACACAGTTTTGCTGCATCCTAAATCCAAATGCAGTTTGTCGCAATTGTCACAAACATCTTCAAGAGTAAGCTGTTGTCCCTGTGGACGGTTGGATGCCCTCTTGCTCACTACAGTGCTCTTCTTGTTCAGCTGTTTGCCATTCTCATTAGTAGCAATAGCAGAGTATAAGGAATGTCGGGGACTTTCTGTTGTTTGGCAGCTGAGCCAGACATGTCACATGGAAAAGTTTGAGCCCTCATGGCCAGAGCAGTTCCGGCACATTTTTGTCCCATGTATCCCTCATTACATCCCTTTGTGTTGAGGGTCAAAATTGATATTCTTCCCTTTTAAACCATGCCATCACAGATCACTGTTATTCCAACTAGGGATGGATAATCTGGGGAAAAAATAAAGTCACAAATTTTGTACAATATGCAACATGCATCACATTTTCTATCCTTTTTGAGGTTTGATTAGTAGGAACAGACAAAAAGCTCCGATAGTGTTACATTTAACAATGATTTTTGTTCAGCATTTCGTCCCATGCTGCTCTAAATCCCACTAATCCAAGCAGGCCATTCAGCATATTTCTTTGATGGTAAAGGAAACACTGCTGATCAAAATAGGGTTTTGCCATTTGAATGGTGTTGCTTAAACTAAAAAAAAATTACATCTGGTTAGGGCTGCACGATATATCGTAAATTTACCATCATCGCGATATCAACACGCGTGATATACGTATTGCGAAAGACTAACTGAACTGCGATAAATGGTGTTTTTCCAAAGCTCTTTATATCAACATATTTGGCCAATCAGATGGAGTCCTATTGCCTTATGCCCGCCCCCTAGTAGAAGCGAGTGCTAAGCACTTGAAGAGAATACTCGGATTCTTTTTAGGATTCGGCTCCCTCTGAGTCACTCACTGAACTGATCCGGGTGTGTGAGTCACCTACTTCAGTATTGGAAGTTAATCTGAATCTGATTCAGATTTGGCTGTTCTCGGCTCTGACTGAAACAAGGAGTCCACTTTTAGCTCGTGTCCACCGCTGCGGTGCTGGTGCTGCGCTCCTCCGCCTGTCTCGCCTTGGTTTCTGGTGTCGTGGTGGCCGGATTAGAGGGAAGCGGCCGGACGGGCTGTAGTTAGCCTAGCCGCTAACTGCCTCTGGGAGCCCTAACGGCTCAGCTTTCAACCGCTGTACTAAACTATCATTAACAATGCAATTACTAATAAACTGTCATCATTCATCTCTAACCACTCTGTCACTCAGAACTGTGTATTTATCGGTTGTATTTGGGGGCTAGCCTAAAACAGCGGTTAAAGTTAGCCTCTTAGCTTTTTGCTCGAATTACCCATTCCACCTTAAATCGTGCTGTTTCCATTTCATAATTTAAGGTGGAATGGATAATTCGAGCGAGAAGCTAACATCATCCGTATTTTGTTGTTTTAATCATTCTGTTTGGTTTTTTACCTTTGTTAGTAGTTTGTAAGCTAAAAATATTCTTAGGACCATGCTAAACACTTTTAATAAACATTTGCTGCATTTTAACCCC
>JBBPCX010000040.1:24503593-24518838 GCA_037974365.1 Hydrocynus forskahlii | reverse complement strand
CTAATCTAATATCTGTTCAAATGAATGTCTGAGAAAAGCAGATCTGAATGGTGATAAATGAGAGTAACTTGTTTTTTGCACTGACTGCACAGCTGTAGTGCTCATTATTAAAGCGTACATATGCCCAATTGCTAGCCCTGTTTTTTAATTTAAATTATGTTTACATTTATTTAAGATTATTAAAATTATTTTAAAAATTATTTTAGATTTTTTTCAACAATGTTCAATTAAAATGCTGACATTAAAATGCTCTGTTTAAGTAAACTTAAAAAAAAACATGTTGGAATAGAAATATTGCATTTCATTTTTTTTCTGCATAGACTAGTCAGCGTCTGGAGTCTATGTTAGGAGCAAATCGAAAGCAGAGAAACATTAACACTATAAAGGCTAAGTTTTTACTGACTTATCGCATGTGATATCGCCATCGCAATACTCAACAACGTTATCGCATATCGCATGTTTTCCTAATATCGTGCAGCCCTGGTGTATATAATATTGAATATATTTTGAATTGCAGTGGTCTCTTATTTTCTTCTGGAGATGTGTATGTAGAACCGAAATAATACGTGTTCGTAAACCAAAGACGTCTGGGCCTCGTCTGCCACGCCCCCTTGTCCTTGTGCTGGCTGTTTGTTTGGGCGTGCCGGTTACCAAGACAATCAGACACCTGAACGGAATGAGTCTCTGCTGCTCAGCGCCGCGCCCAAACATAAACAACCCAGGACGAGGGGGTGTGGTGGACGAGGGCCTGATGTCATAGTCAGCTGTACTCAGAGGCGGGAGGTTTGAAAGTAGTCAATCCAAGAACATTATTTATTTCTCGTTGCTGATAGGTTGCTGTCCAGAATTTCCCAGTGGAGCGTCTCTAGTGTTCTCGTGTTTTTCCTTTTGTTCTTCTTAAAGCCCTGTATTTTTATTACTGTAAATTAATTAATTTATTACTGTATTTACCTGCTTATACCAAAGAAAACGCGTGTGCATGAATTACAGTACAGTCTGTACAGGAGTAAGATCGGTATTTTGCGTTCTAGCTCTGCGGGAGTTCAGTGTAAACTGTACAGTAAGGATACGGGTTTATCACTACATTTTTTTTAAGGGTAATAAGTTTAAAATGAAATTAAAGTGCTTTGGGAGCATATTTGGGGGCATATTTAGGTTTTACACTATAAAAAATAGGCATTTTTAGACCACATCACCATATGTGGACGCTCTCGTGCTCTCGGTTTACTGTGTATATAAATCAGCGTCTCTATGAATGACACCATTCCATGCCAGTGTCTGTTAAATTACTACACAAGCACCTCATTCTGCTTTATAAGTTACTAATTAGTGATCACCTGAATCAAATTAAAAAACACTGCTGTAATCAACACTGTCCTCTTGTGACCAGTTGGATGGAAAAACACTACTAGAAGTACGTCAAAGGTAATTATTGCCATTTTGTTTGAGAGTGAACAATTTCTTTGAATTATTCAAGTTTTGTAAACACTGCATCATTTCTCATATTTTGGTGTGTTGTCATTTCCTTTATTTGCTGCTTTAAAGAACAATATTTTTATTTGGAAATGTATATATGTTTATACACTACCTCTAGGAGGCCTACAAGATAAGATGAAATGTATTTGCTTGGCTGTAGCCTTTACATTTTCTTAGCCTGTGAAACTGTGGCTGACAGAAGAGCATCAGAGCAGGGTGATAAGCCAAACTGGTTTTGTTTGGAAAGGAATGATAGAAATGAGAAGAATGCCTTCAGTGGTAGGACTCTCTCACAAACAGATCGGTGCTTGCCTCCTCTTATCTTAAAAATGTGTCATTTTTTTAGGGTGTTTTGGTAAATGCTGTTAGAGTAGCTTAAAACACTTCTTTCGCTCTCTCTCTCAGTTTATCTTCCTTTTACTTTTCTCAGATTGCCATAATGGCCTCTTATCATTGGCATCAACACTTTGGAGAGACACTTAGACTGGCACTGTGTATCCTTCTTGCACTGACACCATTTTTCCCTTGCCACTGTAGATTATGTATTTTGCTAAATTTCTTGGGAGTGAACTAGGCATGACACTGAATGCGCTAAAAGCACCAGAAAGTCAGGGATGCTCTGATGTTGACTTATTTGGACAATGCAGCCATCCAGAATTTTTATGGTATGTATGTGCCAGTGCTAAATCATATTTAGAATTCTAATCTTGATGAATTAGTGTCATTTGTTTCTAGAGCTTTTCAATGCATGTAAATGAATTAAATATAAACATTTTAGCTCAGTACCTGCATCATCTCAACATTCTGTGGAATACTCATATGAAATATTGTCCGATCTGTCCAGTGTTGTTGATTTTTTAAGCATTATCTGCTGATGCTGATATTATATTGCTGTGAATCCCAAGAGGGAATTATGGATGAGCTCTGTTTCGATTCTGAATCACATATGGCCTGAAATATTACAGTATCGCTTAATAACATGAAGCAAAGTAAGTCACATGATCCCAGTAGCCACATTCAGACAAAAAATTAATTACATTTGTGGGTTGGATATATACTGAATATGCATTATATGTAAATGCATTGGTTTTGTGTCTTCACAAACAGTGTCGTTTTGGCAGATTTGTTTCTGCATATGAACCGTCTAGTATATTATTGAAAAGCGAAGAATCCGTTATGGGTGATATGGGTCCTTCAGAAATTGCTCATTTTAAAGATAAGAGTTGTTTAGGAAAAAGAATGGGTTGTGCAGCCTTTAGAGTCGACATTTTCTACCATAAAAGCTGTTTTTTGTTTGGACAGTGAGTCCACCGCAGTGGTTACAGTCAAAACTACTACACTTGTCTCATTTTGTCAAACTGGGCGCGAGAGCAAGCCTGACCGGGACATTCAGTTATATGGTGTAAAACAAGATGACTTGTGTATTGTAAAACGAGCTTCGATGAGTAAAACAGTGACTCTCAATAAGCTGATTTGAGAAAATCTCATAATGATGCTCATTAAATGAAATTTCTACATTTAAACCTTGCCTGTAGCTCCTTTAAAATGGGAGCAAACATTTTTTTCCCAATCTGGCTGTCAGGGAGCTTGTTGAACATGGCTTACGGAAGAGCTCTCTATTTAATGGGTGATGAACCAGGTTTGGGCCCAAATGCCAGCGATAAAGAACCGCTGCATTCTTCTGAGCGGTTCCTGTTGGTTCAGTTTTATTCTCTCTGCAGCATTTCAGGCGCGGGACTGTGGGCGACAAGGCCAGAATTTTCCGTTCTGTTGACTTTGCTTTGCGTGAGGACACACACTCTGTTAGCATAGATGAATGTCCCCCACACCCACTTTTACAAATACTCCCAGAATTTCATGTTTCAGGCACACTGTCACATCTTTCTCTCGATCTCTTTATCTGCCTGCCTCTGTCTCACTTTTTCTCTTGATATCTCTTCCTTTTCCCTCATTTGCTTTTGGCACGTTTCTTTCTATCTTGTCTTTTTCTGTTGCTTTTTCTTTCTTTCTTTCTTTCACTCACTCTGTTTCCCTTCTCTATTCCTTTTCAGTTGTTTCATATTCATTTTTATTTTTTTCTCACCCTGTCTCTCCTTTTTTTTTTTCTTTTCTCTGTGACCTTAACATTTTCTTTCTTTTCTTTTTCTATTTTTATCTGTATCTTTGTTTTTTTTTTCCTGTCTCTCAGCTCAGGAGACATTGGGGACTCTATTCTAGTTTTGAATGCCAACGTTTTGTCTTTTTTTTGTACCCCCAATTTTTTTTTACGGGCTGTTTTTTTAATATTGTTTTATATTTAGTGTGTGGTGCTCTTTAATGTGTGACCTCTACAAACATCAGAACCCAGAGCTTAATTCAGTCCTCATTTAATATGTGAATGATGGTGGAATTCTAATGCACGGCTCTGCTTTGAAGCTCTGAAACGAAGGCCACAGCAAAGTGAAATGGAAAAACAGTATCAGCGAAGTCTCTGCATTCCTCACGCGTGGCAGAATACATATATGTGTGTGTGTGCGTGTGTGTGTGTTTCCTGTTGAGCAATAGCAGCAACTCTCCCACCATTCTCCCTGCTGATCTTTGACTACAGTACTGAGAAAGCTTACCCAACCTAACACGTTGTTTTTCCTCTCGCTGCGGTCCAAACCCCATCGCATGCACTCTCACGCAAACACTCTTTCACACAGTCACACATACACACGCATCACGCCCTTTAAACCTGCAGAGACGTGTGAAAATCTGGTGCCTGGCCGACATCATGAAGCTGGTCTGGTTTAGGCCATGAGGATGTAACAGAATTTACAAGTTCCTCCTCGTACTTTTCTCTCTGGTCTGGAAAACTTCAGAGATTCTGAACAGCTTTTAAACTCTAGTTGTTTAACTTTTTTAAATTTAAATGTAGCACAGCGAGGGGTTTTGCTGGAAAAGCATTTCACTGTACGTTGTACCAAGTAGGACTGCATATGACAAATAAATCACTTAAACTTGAGTGTTTCACAAAGCAGGGTTTGTAGTCTGAAGTCCAAAATAAGTAAAAGCGGGCCAGATTTGTCTAATGAATTTCATCACAGTATACTTTTCTGATCATATTGTAAATGTAGTTAGTACTTGGGATGTTTTTGCACACTTGTTCTCCGGACCCGGGGCCATTTGCCCAGAGTCCAGTAGGTTTGGCGGAGTGGAAAATCTGTTTCTGAGCCTGGGAGTACTTTAGAGTACCTATCCTCCTGATGCAGTTCCCAGCATGTGTGAAAGCCACCTGTTCCGAGTGCTGCATGATGAGGAACGTGATTGCTTCATTTTGTCACGTTGCTTCTCATTTCAAGTATTAATTGGCAAGAAAGGCGATGGAAAGTAGTGTGAGTGCTTGCACTGAGATTATGACAAAAAAATTTATGTCTCATGCAGCCCTACATGGCTAAAAACCATCCTTTAGTGAGAACGACTCCTCGTTTGCTGTCTTCTACACAAGGCCATACCACACGTCTAACCGCTGGTCATCACTGTTGTAAAAAGTAAAATAATATGATAAAAGAAAAAATATGATCCAGTTGAGAAAAACATTAAAAATGTGACCCTATTATAAGACTTTTTTTCTAAAAACATCACATACAAATGTGATGTTTGGAAATGTGTAATTGCTCCACGGTTCCGAAGAACTGTATATATATAAAAAAAAAAACCTAGTGGTTAGGGAGATCGCCCTGTGATATGAAGGTTGTGGGTTTGAATCCCAGGACTGCCAGTGACACCACTGAGGTTCCCTTGAGCAAGGTACTGTCCCTACACACTCCTCCCTGGGTGCTGTGTTCCTGACTGCCTGCTGCTTTACTAGGTAAATGGGTTAAATGCAGATAAAGAATTTCATGCTGTTCTCACTGTGTGCTGTGTTGTGTTGAAAATTGGTCGCTTTACTTACTTACTTATCCACCCCTAAGGTACATTCCTGTTGGACAGCTGACTTGTTCATGCTCCATCTACAAATATGTTCAGTTGTTTAGGACACATCTTACAGAATCTTGGCAAAAATTCTGTTCATTTTAATGAAAAATAGAAGTGATATTTGTTGCTAAACAATGCTGGGTTTCCCAGAGATTTGGCCAAAATAAAATCAAGATACCTCAAGAAACTTTTATGGTAAACAGTGTCACAATATTTATATTTCCTGATGTTTGATAAGATGAAATGAAAAAAATGCAGTGCTGAAAACAAAATACGGTAAAATCAATTATGAATAACTTCTCATTCAACGTTTCCAAAATTTCTGTGGACTAAATCAAGTTAAACTGGCCTAATTTAAGCGGAGTGTGGACGGACCATTCTCTTTCTCTCTCATGTACTGACATTACCTTCAATGTTCTCAGAAAAGCAAACTGTGACATTATGGTGATTAATGAAATCATTTTGCCCACCCCTTTGTTTCTATGTTGAATTATGTTGTTGCTCTGTGGGTTGTTAAAACTAGCTACATTTGTAGCTAAAAACGTTAACGGCTTTGTGATGCCACGCTAAGGACCTTTCTGTACCACTGCAGCCCTATTTGCCACCATGCTAACTTTAGTTTGAGTACTCGATAGAAAACATCCCATATCTGTTCTACAAACACGTACATCTACACATGAACAAAATAAATATCATTTGAAATAAAAAGCACAAAACGGAGTTTTGTGCTTTACAGTTTTAGACTCAATGTGCAATTTTGCAAATTCCTTATTGAGTTAAAGTGGGTTTCTTGGAGAAGAAACAATACATTTGCCGGACAGAGTTTCTCCAAAAGTTTTAGATCCACCGGCTTAAAATGTAACATGTAGCAGTGAGTTATATGAAAACACACTTTCATTAAGACAGAGCCCAGAGGCTTTGCACAGCTTCTGTGACTGAAATGCTAAATGTTGAAGCAGCCTGTTTCTGTAAGCAGGGGTTTTATGAGCAGAACTGATGTCTATTCTGAGTTACTGTAGGTCCTTGTTCACCCACCGGAAGTGACCCCCAACTTACACTGCAAAGGAGCAAACAGAAACATCTGCTGCTTTGAGACCCATTCACTAAGAAAATGGGAGTGTTTCCGGGCAAACACACCTGTAGCATCAGAGGCAATGAATAGAAATATGTTTTGAGTTTGTTTTTTATTTTAATAGCCCTTCTGGCCATAGGTTTCGTATGTAATGTTTTCCCAAAGTCCATTTCTAACAGTTTTATGCTTTTAAGTACCCGGTACAGACAGTAGGTACTTAACCTGAACGTTTTCCAAGATGTTTTTGTCTATTTTGTCTATTTAACTGACTGTTTTTGTCACTGTGCCTTTAAAACTGAATGCCCTATGTTGGCTGACCTCTTTGTAAGTGAGTTTAGGCACACCTTGTTCAAACAGCAGCTGAGGCAGAAATGTACAGAACATAAAGTTAAGTTCACACTGAAAGTTCAGGAAAAATAAACTCCAAACTCCTTTTAGAGTTGTGGATCCTTTAGAGGGCCATAATGCTCCATTCGCTTCCTGACAGCCAGGACCAGCACATCATTTATCACTGTACCTTCCTTTCCAGTAACTCGGTCTGCAGGGAATGGGTGGAGCCAGACTGCTGCAGGCTCAAAATATGGCATATGTAAACATGATGATGGTTGTGATGTCACAACTCTGATGAATTCAACAGTAGGATCTTTTTGCAGCTTAGATTGTATGGACTGGGGAGAGCGAGCTCCTAAGAATGTTGCTTTTTTTCCCCTGTTTCTCTATTTTAAACAAGCAAGAGAAAAATAAATCCGTAATATCAGCCTGTTTGCCACTTTTAATGCTGTGGCTTACATTCCATCTTAGGTTTGAGATATGCAGATCAAGCCGGAGAATGGAGGGGAAAGTTGAGCCCGTGTGTGTTGGAGAGTGTGTGTTTGTGTGCGTCTTGGGAAGTAGGTGGGTGGAGAGGACCGCGGTGCTCTGGAGTCCCGTAGAGAGCTGGGGGGTTTTCCCCCAGGCTGTGCCCCCCCTTTAAGTGCTTTTGGAGGATGCCTTTTAGCCCACATCCTCATCCTGGAGACAGAATAGCTAAATCACTGAAATACACAGGCCTGAGAGAACCTATGTGTGTATTTGTGTATGTGTGTGTGTCCGTATGTGCAGGCACGACTTTAGTGCTGCACAATACAGACAAAGTATCATGTTGCCTTAAATATTAAATTGCTAAATAATGCAATTGCAGTGTACATTAGAAAGTATCAAAACCACATTAGAGCCCTCTGGCTGTAACAAGATTAAAGAATTAATAGTAGTTTCATCAAAATGAATCACACAAAATTCCAAAGTACCTATATAACCCTTCTCAAGATTGGTCATGATGCTCACAGTACACAGTAAACAAATTTGCGATTAGTTAGATGCTAATGTCGCAGCCCTCTCTGATATGAGTGTTGCCACATATTGCGATAGCAATCAGCAAATCTTATGCAACCCAGCATTTAGACAGATGCAGAATTTCAAAGTCATTTAAAAAAATGTGAGTTATTTACATATACGGATCAAACAGTCGCTGCATAAATCAAAAAACATTATTTTCATTGTGTGTTTCATTGTGTATTGTGTGTGTGTGTGTGTGTGTGTGTGTGAAGTATTAAAGCCGTATGGTTGGATAGCATGACATTGGGCTGCATATAAGCGTGGTGTTTTGGTGTTTGTCCGTTGGAAGAAGGAGGGAGGAAGGTGCTAAGCAGCAGGACTCTGTAGATTACACTACCTTAACAACACACCCAGGAGGATTCGGGTCTCGCTAGAGCCACAAGCTTCTACCTCAGTACACTCACCAGCATAAATACTGCAGCACAAGATTGTATATGCTGGAAAGCAAGGTGCTGTTGATGTTGGGTACTGGTTCAGAGAGGATATTTAATTTGAACCAGACAGTCCAGGTTATAAAATCTCATTGGCTTAGTCATGTTCAAAGGCATTGTAAAAATACCAGATATACACGCACATGCCCGCACACGTCACTGGAATTATAGATATGTTGCTTGGCAATTTCATTATATATGTCTAAGGAAATATGTGTGTGTGTATATAGGTATGTGTGTATAAGATCTGTGTATATATGCAGTCTCTCTATATTCACACACACTTAAGTACGTATATATGTATACACACACTGAGAGACTATTTAGTAGTGTGTGTTATGTACATGTATGTATGTGTATACACACACATCACACTTCATGTTATACCTTAGTGGGGACTCAGTTCTAGAGAAACTTGGTGTCAGAACTGTTCACAGGGTGGTGATGGGAACCAACTGTCTGTGGTGATAAACTCAATTTTGTTTTCTAAATTGAGTTTATTTAGTTTAGCACTGGAGCTGTGTGACTGCTGTTGCTAACTAGTTAACCAAATCTTTTGTATAACTGCATTCGTAAAAGTTCTTTAAATCTACCTAAACCAGAGCTGGTTGTGGTTAAAACTGGTCTGTAGACGTTATAGGGATGTATTTATGTGAAAGATCTGGGTGACTGTTGACTCCATTTGTTTGTTATAAACTAAAGAAGCAAATTTTGGACTCCTATTTCCATTTGAAAAATGTTCGAAATATGTCAGGATTTAGTTCTTCTTGGGTCTGTGTTTGTTTTCATGTGTATCGCATATCAACTTCCCCTGACTTTCTTCTAAGAGAGAGGAGAATTTTTGGGAAAGGGAAAACCTTGCTGGGCAGGTTGCGGTACTAAAGTCAGCATCTGCAAGTGGCAAAACACGGCTTTGCGTGACCTACATTCGCACTCATTGGACCAAAACACAGGCTGGCTGTACAGCTGCACTGAAACCAGCTGCAGTTAAAACAACTGCATCCGCTTGGTCAGAGATGGAGGCCTCATTGCTTGTGTGTATGTTTTGGTACATTGGGACGATAGAAACCTGCTGTTTTGTTCTAGAGTCACGTGGGAAAGGGATAGTAAGGAAGAGTATGAGAGAGAGAGATGAAAAGAGAGTGGAAGATGATCACATCCCCCCTGGTGCATGTATGTGCATCTGTGTCTCTTGGTAGTTGAGAAACTCCAGAGTATTCTGTTGGATGTTGTTTGTGCCATCCTGTGATCCTAAAATAAAACCCTGTCATGCAAATGTAGTGCCATTACACTCCTAAGAGCAAGCAAGTGACCCACATTTATACTTAAAGGGCCCACATCATGGAAAACCAAGTACATTTCCGTATTTACATCAATATGATTTACTTTAGATCATGCAAATACCTTCATTTCATAAAAGCAACCACAGAAGCTCATCTGGAGCATAATGCAGGCAGCACACAGTAAAATATTCTGTTTTCAATGTTGAGTATTGCAAAGGCAAATGTTTTATGATAACATTTTACAGTTGATATATTGAACACATTTGTGTGTGTGTGTGTGTGTGTGTGTGTGTGTGTGTGTGTGTGTGTGTGTCAGGTCCTCTGGACGAAGATGTTGTGGTGATTGAAGCTACTCCTGCACCCCCTGTTCCAGCCAGTGAGGAAATCAACGTCACTTCAACAGACAGCGAGGTGGAGATCGTAGGAGATGCCTACAGGTGAGCCCTGAAGTCTTCTCGCTCTGAATGACTTTGGAAGGTTTCTTATTTATTGGGGGTGCACACACACACACGTGCACACACACACACACACACACACACACACACACACACACACACACAAAGTACATCATGTTGGGCCGTCTATTTTACATCTTAGCTAACAGTTCCTGGGGCACTGGAGGGCCAGATTTTGATAAAGGGTAAATTAAGAAACACAGGCATTTATTTATTAGTAGCTGTGCCTAATCATTTTATTGTAGGTTTTTGGTCCCTGTTTTATCAAACTGTGTTTCCCTGTTTACGTGGTCAGCTATAATTTAGCATGATAGTTGTACTTTAAGTAAAACATTGTTTGCAGCATTTACATTCCACCTTTTTGGAATCAACACATTTCAGATTGTGCCCACACAGAGGACCATTTTTTATCATGGTGGGTCTCCTTTATTCTTCAGTCCCAAGCGTGTTACTTGACTGATGCAGTTTTAACTGTAACTCAGTGTATAAATAAACAAATGCAAATCCATATGCAAATACAAGGTTCAGCATGAACTTTTCCCCCAACATATCCAATCTGACAACTGGACTGAAAGGTTACTGTCCTGAAAAGAGCTTACACAAAGGATATACAGTCTTGTCTGAGAAGAGGAGGTAAGGTTTTTACTTAGTATTACTGCGTTTGTCATCAATATTTACTTTTGTCGTGCTTAAATTGTCATTTCATAGAAATAATAATGCCTTTACTTGAGAACGAGTGTAGCCTGCTCTACACACTCTTGGCGACCTACAATTAGTCGGCTTAAAGTGAAAAGCCCTGCGGGGCTGAGAGTGTTTAGATCCTTGGTATGTCTGAGTGGATGCTATCAGGGCCTGTGTGAGATTGTACATCTGGGGCTGGACATAAAGCTGGCAGGATCCACACTTTTGTATGGCTCTCCCAGCTGTTGCGGAGCACTTCAAGGACGAGCTCCATGTCACAACTAATGTTGGCGTCTCTCTTCTCCCACCCTGTTTCCCACCATCTCTCTTCCTCCCTTGCATTTGGTGTGAGAAATCAAAGAAAGTGTTTGGAACTCCCTCAGGCCAATTACACAGAACCCTGAGGTCTTTTAGACTCTCCTACAGGCAGGCTGCTGGAGATGAGTGAAAATGACTTCTGGTTACTTTCATGGTGTTATGCTTTAGGTCGAAATGCCTCATCTTGAAGTGGGCAGCATTTGAAACGGGGTAGTCTTGATGGGTTGGCACACATAATATGTTGCCAAGGATTTATATACCAAGACGACTAAACTGGTTATCGAGTGACACAACTTTCTAAGTGTTGATTTGATCATCGGGAGGTTGTGAATTTGATTCCCGGTGGTTCTGCAATCATCTGTGTCTGGGAGTTCATAAGAGCACAATTGGCTTTGCTCTCCCTCTGGGTGGGTAGGGCGGCCCTCCCTCTCTCACCACTGTTCAGCTGTTCCCACGTCAACAGAGACTGCTAGCTGATGTAAGAGAATTAAAATTGAGCCTCCATGCATTCGACACTGTTTAGCTATTTAGTGTCTGATTAGATTTTTAGTCTTCTGTCTATCAGTACATAGTAGCTCTAAACTGATGATGTACTCAGCTCAAGCTCAGGTAAACAAATATTACTCACTACTGCCTTCCAAGGGTGTTATAGCACTTGTCAGACAACGTCTTTATACATATATTTTCTTTTGATATGTAGGGTGGTGGTGGCATAGTGGGTAAGATACCTGCCTCTGAGCCAAGAGGTCATGGGTTCGAATCCTACCTTCCTCCACTGGGTTCCTGAGCAAGACCCTTAACCCGAAGTTGCTCCAGGGAGACAGTCCCCTGTATTTAGGGCATTGAAGTCTCTATGGATAAAAGCTAAATGCCATAAATGTGAATCTAAATGATACATGTTTTTTTCCCAGATTAATGCATCTAGCTCACATTCCATTTGTTGCAACATAATCATGATTGTTTCCCATACGTACATTTATCACCACCACTAATTGTTGTCTGATTTTTTGAGGTGATTGCTCAAAAACAATTGTAATTAAGAACGACCACTCGTGCGAGTGGATAACTTGTAAGATCTTATGCAATCACCCCATCCTGCCTCGCCGCGCCACAAAAATTACATAGCAGGTAGTGGATAATGTGCAAGATCTCACGCCTTATGCAGTCATAAATTTGATTCCTAAAATAATTGCAAACAACTTATAATCAGGCAGTTATGTAATAAGTGTGACAGACCTAATTACAGAGAGCCTGGGAATAACAACCAGTGCGTAGGATCTTGACCTCAGAAAACGTGTTATGCATCCTAAAAATGTCTTGTATTCTGTTTGTTTTCCTGTATCACCTGTACTTTACCCAAAACATCATTGATAATACTTAATAATAGCATTCTAAGACAATTTTTTTTGTTTCTTTGTTGGCTTATGATTACCATCACCTTGTCCCTTTCTCATCTTTTGGAGACAGTGTCCCAAAAGTTGCCTCATAATTGTTATTGAGGTCCCTGTGTGTGCAGAGCAGAGTCATTTCCAACAGCTTGATTCCATTATCCCACTTGTTTCTGCCAGAAATAGCGTGGGCTGCCTGTATACTCCTGCCAGCTAAGTCAAATACAAGATGAACACTGCTCCGTCATGGCATTCAGATCGCACCAACATGACTGGACCCCTTTAGTTTTCCCTCGAGGCTGTGGACAGTGTTGGACCAGAACTGCAAAGTAAGGCCTAGTGACTCAAATCAAGAAAACGTATTGTTGATTATATTGCTGCATATATGCATATATATGCTTTGCTGTGCTGATGTAGAAGAAATGGAAGTTATTGTTCTCCTTCAAGCGTGTTGAGCTGCGTAGTGGCGCTGTGCTAGCAGCAGTTTGAAAAGATCCAGTTCACATGAGTTGGAGCAAGGACATGCTCACCCTTCCAGTGTTTGTGGTATTGTGTGATCGAGGGAGTCCCAGCTAACTGGGTGGAACTGGAGATGACTAAATTGGGCAGAAAATTGCCTAAGAACTAAGCACAAAGATGCTAGTTCTATTACTCATCTTAATTTTTTCACAGTAGTGAAATCCACAGGTTTATTTGACTGCATTAGTTTGGTCTTTCAGTATTTTCCATTTGAGCCTTTAATTACACAAGCTGGTATGGCTGATATTTTATTCCATAGCTCATAAATCTCTCAAACATTTGATGCTCACAATTACTGGCGGCAGGACGCCCTGGATACGGCACCTCAAACTACACAGACCCACCTGAAGTGTGTTGAATGGCCATTGTATTTTGGCAGGTGTCACCATGCTTCACGGGTTGATGTACTAAATATGGTATAGCTCCTTTAGCCTGGATGGTTCTTTCTGGGAAAACCTTTACAATTTCACAAGAAAATGCTGGAAGTCAAAATAGTAGCCAGAAGAATAGCATACAGACTGTCTTTATGTAAACTTCAGTATATTAATTTGAATTCTTTTGAGCTATGGGTACAATGATTAATCAGCATTTATTCTTAAGTAATTTATTCTTAAGGCTTGCTATAATGAAGACATGCCATTTTTAGAAATCAAAAAGATAAGCCCACACGCCAACTCAACTGTCCGTTTATTTCCCCACATAGGAGGGTGTGTGTTCATTAAAGCATAAAACAGCTGCAAAGTTTGTAATGTTTTATTGGCAGATCCACCTCAGCTGATTTTAGTGGTCCGCCAGTATATCGATATGTACTGGTTAGGCCCCATTACACACACTTGGTGGCCTGAGACACTTTATAAAGTCTGCTTTCCTCTTCCCATTTCACATCAGCAGCGTCTGCATGCCTTTACTCTAAGACCAACAAGTGAGACGATGGGGTGTTTGCCAAAAATGCCTGTGCTTTAGCAGAACACACCCAGATTCTGCATCAGAGCCAGTCCTAACACCCAGCAACAGCAGTGAAGCCTTTTGGCTTGTTTACTGTGGTCCCCCTCCCCCCACTTTGACATATTCTCTCCCTCTCTCTGTCTCTGCATCAGCAGCATCGGCTATGGTATCTCTTCTGTTTTCGTAAAGGTCAGGAAACCTATTATTCTTGATCACATGGTGGGCAGCAGTGTTACTGTGCTGGTGCAGTCTCGTGTGATTCCAGTTTTTTTTCCCACCCCAGTGGGGGATGGAGAGAGAGAGAGAGATAGAGAGTGAATGAGTGTGTTACAGAGCTAATGGTTTGGATAAATGTAGGAATTAGAAAAAAATATTGCGCATAGATACATGTAATATATGAAGGACATAACACATTATTTACTTAACGCTGACAATTATTTTATTGTGTTTTAACACTTTTTTAAAAAAATCCTTTTATTTTGAAAGTTGCATTTTTGTGCTCGTGCAGCATCCAGCTCTACATGTCTTTCTGGTTTTCGCGGGGTCAGGCGTCCCATTACTTTTGTCTATATAATATGTCGTCATTACTTTTGTCAATATAATATGGACAGAAGTAATGTGACGCCTGACACCCGGAAAAGCCAGCCGAGACCTGAAGCGCTGTATGGACAAAAGTGTTGGGACGCCTGACCATTACACCAACAGAGACTTTAATGACACTTCATTCAGATACATAGATTTTCATATGTCCCTCTTGCAGCTGCTGAGTTGCTGTCCCTTTGCGGCTGCTATAATGCTCTGGACTCAGAGGGTAACTTGTTTTTCTTTAACAAACTAGATAAAACGTGAACGCCCTGGCAGGGGCAAATAGCTTTGGTTTTATATTTGGTTACATTAATGTTTAAGTTGAGATTTACAGCAATATTTGAACTTAAACTGTTTAACTGTGTTAAAGGGAATACTGCTGTTAAAAAGCTCCTTATTTGCTTAAAGTTTTTGCAAACCAAATGTCATTGCACTTTTGTTCATTTAGCAGTACTTTAAAAAATGTGTGCATTTTTTTAATTAAATAATTAATTTTGCGTATAACAGTATAAATGCTGAGCAGCGATTACATTTTAATCGCGATTAATCACAGAAAACCATGCAATTAAAATTTAATTGCTGTCCAGCATTTATTTATTTATTTATTTTTATATAAAAAATGAATTTTTAGGCATTTCAGTATACGGTTTTTCAGTATATGCGGGCACTCTTGGAACGTAACCCCCGCAAAAAGCGAGGGGTTACTGTATAAACACATACATACATACGTACGTAAATAAGTAAATATATATATATATACACACACAAACACACACACA
>JBBPCX010000040.1:24493168-24503493 GCA_037974365.1 Hydrocynus forskahlii | reverse complement strand
GTGCATGTGTGTGTGGGTGTGAGAGAGTGTGTGTGTGTGAGTGTGTGTGTGTGTGTGTGTGTGTGTGTGAGTGTGTGTGTGTGTGTGAGACCAGGGCTGTCATGCACTGTTTATCTGAGCCTGATTTAAACCTCTTTCAGTCGTTGTGCCCTCTTGAAAAGGAAACTGGTGAAATGTTTTTCAGTCATAAATTTGTAAAATCATCATTTTAAACAGTTCAACCTTATCTGATGATTTTTCTGTCCTTCCAGCATCCGGTCCAGCCTGTCCGCCGTTCGTGGCCCAGTACTGGTGCTAGCTGACTTGTACTGGCCTTTAAATTATAGGTAACATTAATAGAAAGGCGGAAAGATGAATAATATTGTATTAAGCGTAATTTGAAAGACCGATCCGAAATTTAACCAAGCCGAAGCAGCCAAACTCCCTTGACCAGGACAACAGCACCCCTCACTGTCAGTCTGGGGCGGTTCCTTCAGTGTTTGAGCCTCAAGACAGAGAAAGTGGATGTTCTGATCTAAAATAAGAGGCCTGGACCTCCACTTATCCAAAAAATCACAATACAAAGAATTTCCCCGGATCGTTCAGCCCTTATGAGGCTTCTAACAGTAGTACAGTCAGTGTAGAGGTTTGGTCCATTATGATCTTCTCTCCATGTTCCTGCTGTAACATTTTTCCCACTCGAGCAGCAGATCAAATAGAGTGTCTGGTGTTTGTAGCTGAAACACGTCTCTTTTTATTGGAGCAGCAAATTGGCGCCTCTTGGCAGGCGTCGAATAGCTGGGCTTACGGGAATATCTGAGATGCTTGGTGTTGGTTTTGGGGGATGAAGTGTGTGTGTGTGTGTGTGTGTGTGTGTGAGAGAGAGAGTGAGAGACATGACAGTGCTTCTAGGCATGGTTAAGCAGACTATTTAATGTAATGGACAGGATAACGAGGCTTCTCTCTTGTGCAATATATATATATACATATATATATTATTATTATTTTATTTATTTTTTTTTTTTTTTTTTATTTAAATTATAATTTTTTTTTCCAGGCAACTTTTATTTTTAAAGTACTGCTATATGAAAAGTGCAATAACATTTGGTTTTAACACTTTAAACTAATAAGGAGCTTTTTAACAGCGGTGTTCCCTTTAACACAGTTACAGTTCAAATATTTCTGTAAATCTCAACTTAAAAATGACATCAAATATAATGTAATCAAATCAAATATAAAAGCAAAGCTATCTGCCACTGCAGGGCCTTCACGTTTTATCATGTCCCAATACTATTGTCCATGTAATGTGTGTGTGTGTGTATGTACGTACGTGTATATATATATGTGTGTGTGTGTGTATATATATATATGTGCGTGTGTGTGTGTGTGTGTATGTATATGTGTATATATATGTGTATATATATATAAAAATACACATATATACACACACATACACACAATGTATTCAGGTTTCTTTGTGTATGTGCATGTATGTGCTTGTGTTCATCTCTGGGGTCAGATAATGGGTTAGTATGCTGATGGGCCTCTTCTGTAGACTCTGTGGTGACTGAGGAATGTAGATACATAGTTTGAGACTGAGGGGGAAGGGAGATGAGGGGTGCAGGGTTAATGGCTTTGAGTCTTTGCCGCTCAGAAAAACGGATGACCTGTGACCAAGGTCAGATGAAAAATGGATCTTGCGTGTCTGTGTAAGTGTGTCTGCATATGTGTGTGTATGTGCAAAACAGAAGATGAGAGACTAGAAAGGGCTTCTTTCACTGGTGTTTGTGTGTGTCTGAAGCAGCCATGCATAAGCACTTGGCCTGCACAGTATATAGTTCGTTAATGCAATGCAATGCTGGTCTTTAGTAGTTTTAAAGATATCTAGCAATGTAATCGCTAGATGTGTGTTTTGTTCTTCGTTTTTTGGTTATTTGTTTTGGTTCATATCGTGTATCGTGGCCTGTTGTGCTGTTTTTTCCCTGGTAGCAATTCTCTGCTCTGGTCTGTCATGCTTAAACACCACCATCCGCACCTTACCCCAGGCTAATAAAATCGGAAACCCTACATCAGTATGTACATTTATTTTTATGTGTATATCTGCATTGAATACCAAGCAGCACCTATTGAAGTACAGGTGATCAATTTCACACACATCTTGTATGATTTCCATAGAAAAGCACTGAACAGTAGAGTTGGATGCCACACATCAGCCTGAGGTCAAGCTCAATCCCAAGCGTCCGCTAGAGACGTGTAAAGCCTACATGCTTGGGTCTGAAGACCATTGAAACTGCACTCTTTTGAGGAGATGGGATATTGGGGCCTATCAGAGCTGTAGGATTGGTCTTGGATTAGTTCATGTACAGTCATGCAGGCAGAATCCCAGTAAGCTCAGACTCCCAAGCTGGAGCCAAGGCCTCTCTGTGGGGGTGCAGATGCCAAGCTTTTTTTAGAAATGCTAGGCCGATGGGTCCTCAAAGCTTCAGCTCATCTCGCAGCCACCAGAATGATTCCCTGCACTGAGATCCTACAGCTGTGTATTAGAGCTGAATTATATATCTCTACCTGCAAATCTGCCTAATCTGCAGGACCTGGGCACAAATAATATGGATCGGTATCTGCCAGCATGCTTGCACGTAACCCATCCCATGCTTACGCTGCGCGTTGACCACACATGAAAATGGAAGAAAATAGAGGAGCTACCTAGCCCTATATGTTCGACCCCAAGTCAGATCCAGAGCAAGATGAACACAACACTTCATGTGTGACTTACCTTTGCCTGTAGCCATAGTGTTCTGCATCTTATGCGTGCTCGTAAAAGTAGGAGACAAAAATGGCGGCTCTTCAGCTAATCTAGTGTGTGGGGGCTCGACAGATGAGGGGTGGTTCTATGCAAGTTTCCTCATCCTGATGTCAGGATAAGGGAGCCGTCCAAACGGCTCATAGAAGCATGTGATTCCTGACACAAATCTTTCAATTGATGGATGATTTTTTTATTTATTTATTTTTTTCACGTTGGGAGTGTTAATAGCAGCAGTAGAGACCCAAATGGAAGTACAAAAGGATGCAAAAAGGGAGTTTTGCATAATATGTCCCCTTTAACTCTGGGAATGATCTCTGTAGTATGCTGTTTACTGGAAGAAAGAAGCTGGGAACAGCTGTTATGGCAGCAGACATAAAGTACTGTGCAAAAGTCTTGAGCCACCCCTCATTTTTCATATATTGCTTCCAAAGAGCCAGACCTGTTTTTTTTTTTGTTTGTTTTTTGTTTTGTTTTTAATGGACTTCCTGAAGGACTTTCAAGTCTCTCATTTTCAGTCCAGTCCCTGGGCCTAACCAGTTTCAGAAGAATGTTTTTTGTTTAAACCACATCGTGACCTACATATAAATCATTAAAGCATAAAAAAGCCATCTGGCTTAAGGTTTGAAACAGTGAAGAAACAGGTGCAGATGATTCCGGATGATCAGGCGGTGATCAGTATACTGGTGGTGCTGAATGCTGAGTGGTTGGAACCCCTTTATCCAGGCTCCTTGTATATTTAGGCACTTCCCATTTCTTTTATTTAATCTACTCAGTATGCCAAAGATAAGACAGTTTGACAGGCATAGAACAGTATTTTGCAAAAATCTAGGTGATTCACAGCAAAATATAAGGAAATGAGTGGGTCAAGACTTTTGCATGGTACTGTACTTCATTTTTTTTTTTTTACTTTAAGTGCATGAACACATTAGATTATTTTTCTGCTTCGCCCTCAGCCTTTCTTATGTCCATAGACAATGCAAAAGCTTTTAAGCTTCCTCGCTGACCTCGTTTGCGCGCTCTCTCTCTCTCACGGCACCTGAGCGAGGGAAAGGGAGAGGTCAGCCCTGCCCCCATGCCACCGTGCTTCCAGCTCCCACCAGGGTCAAAACTCCAGTAAGTCATGCTGGCTGTGTATCCAGATGGGGGGTGATGCCTGGAAGGAGGTGCTGGTGTTCTGTGTGCCGCCTGCTGGACTTTGTGCCTGTCCTCTGATCACTCTCTACTAGGGCTGCCTCTAACTACTATTTTCTATCAATCGGCTTTGTCAGTTTATCTAAATGATGCAAATAAAGTTAACTTTCATTTGTGTATAATGCATATGTATGAGTGTATTTAGCAGCAACAAGGACGGAATGCCAGTGACAGTTTTGCTGTTCACTTGAGCAGTGGATCAAAGAAGTAAAATATTTTAAACAGGTATATTTTAATAAAGATTAATATTTGTTAATAAAGTAACATTTCTTTGGAAGAGATCTTATACATGCATATGTTGATGCATATGTGCTGCACAGTTTGCTTGAATTAATCTTTTTTTCCTTTCATTTAGTCTTATTTTATTTATTTTTTTATTTTTTTGACCCAACCCATAATGACCCAACGCTTGATGTTTAAATTGAGTGGCATTCTTCGCTTTTCCTTTTGCTCTTGCTTGCTCTCTTGCTTCCTCACTCTCTTCGGTAGAACTCTATGTTTTGTATATGTTTGGCTGGGTTGTTTAGGATTGTTTATTTCAGTGTGCCGGATTATGGCATGTCTTTTTGTAAACGTGCTGGGCGGGCCACCAGCGTGAACTTTATGTGAAATATGTCCATTTGTTTCTGTGCACTGTTAACATTTAGAAAGTGAAACAGCTGAGTTCACTCAAGTTCCTCCACACCCTCTTCTCTCTTTCTCTCGTTTCCCTTCTCTCCCTCTCTCATACATACAGTACTGCCACTCCTCATTTCTTAGATTTTGCTTTGAATCACCTTGTTGGTGCAGAAGTATTGTCTATCTCACATTGAGTAGATTCAATGAAATAAACTGGAACAAATGTTTTACAGGCTGCAAAGTACCTAAAGATACAAAGTGCCTTGATAACGGAGATCCAACCACTCAGCATTCAGCACCACTAGTATACTGATCCCCGCCTGATCATCTGGAATCATCTGCACCTGTTTCTTTTCTGGTTCAGGACTTAAGTTAGATGGCTTCATGTATGAATGGTTCATATATAGGTCACTGAGTGGCTTAACAAACAAAAAACATTCCTCTGAAACTGGTCAGACTCAGGGACTGGACTGAAAATGAGAGTATCTGGAAGGCCTTCAGGAAGCCTGGAGAACTGTTCCTCAACATTAAAAAAGCAAAATGTAAACAAGTATAAGGTGGCTCAATACTTATGCACAGTACTGTACTGAAACACTCCATTAGGGGTCTGTAATTTGATAGTCATTAAAGCAGTTTAAAAGCAGTATTTTTCCATAAACAAATGAGCTGCTTTTTAACGTAACGTGTTCTTATATTTAAGAGGAAATATCTTTTTTGCTCTAAAGAGGCCATCAAGCTGTTACGAAGTTGCAGTTTTGGTGCCTATAAATTGCTTCCTCTTAAAATAATAAATTGGCTATTTTTACTGTGTTGAATTACCCTACAAGATATGTCCTCTACTTTTCTGTTTCTGTAATAGGAACATTAGAACTACTCTACTTCATATTTCTACACTTTCCCAAATGAGCTAGAAAGGTTAGTTGACATGGTGTCTTTTATATGTGACTTAATTTTCCATATACTCTCAATATTTTGACTTGTAGACAAATAAATTTTTAAAACTGTATTCCAAACACCATAAAGTTAATTTATTTTTAAATGTTTGTTTTAAATGTTTAATTTATTTTTAAATGTTTGTTCTAGTTGTGCGGAATGTACAATCACTAAACAAAGCTGTCTCTGAAGTCTCCACTGTCAACCCAAACATGCTGAACCTCCAAGTAAAAATGTAGTTTTATATAAGATTATAGTTTAGCAGCGTTGCACTTCCAGTGCACTAGTGCCTCATTCTGGTGCTCAGGGTTAAACTCTGGAGTCATCCTTTCACTGCCTGAGCTCAGCTCTGCTTGCATGCCACTCTTTCTGGCCCTGTTTGCACCTGGCATTAACTGTAGTGATCTGATCACAAGTGGACAGCTCTAAGCATGTTAGTTCACACTTGACTTTAGAATGAGTTTCCATACGCCTCTCAAATAACCACTAGTGATCAGATCTCACTTCACCACTTGACATACTAAGACCGCTTGCAAAGACCATATATGTTGTTTTTAACTGATGGGAGACAACAGTCCACTTCCTTTGTCTGGTCTGTTGGAAATGATGTGTAATAAAATATTTAAAATTGTGCACGTGCTTCTACTTCATACAGAGTATTACAACTAAGTAGGTGGTCCTTCACCAAGGCTCAGGATACATTTGTATATACACTGGGGCATTAACGACTCCAGATTTTTTCTAGTCGACTTACCTGTCAACATAGTCGAAGTCGAGTCGACAAGTTGTTTGATGAAGTCATCACACACGCAGCAGAGGAACACAGGTATCCAATATTTGAGCAACTTTTATTAAAGTTCTCCGTAACATTAACAGACAACATGAAAATAAAATTAAACAAAACCAAGGCAAATATCTTGAATTTCTGGTAAATTTAAGTGCACAACAGAAAGTTGGAACAGTTTAAGCCACGGCGGAGTACATCTTTGATGGTGATAATTGAATTATACATTTGTTACACTCTTTCTATAATGTACATAACGTGTGTACAATGTTGAAGGTTCTAATGAAGTGATAAAGGAAATGTGTGTATATTAAAAAACAGTTTAAGGCGCTCGATTTTTGCTGCATCCATAAAATGTGTTGAATCGAGACATGGCCATCATATCAAACCAAATTCTGACATTTGTGAAATGTTAGTGCATGTCCTGTCCTCATTTGCTAAGCCAGTGATTTTTAATCGCAGTCTTGGAGACCTCATGCTGAGCTCATTTGTGCTTCCCCCACTCCAGTATTTCCTAATACTGCTGCTGCTCTGCATGTTTTAGTGTGTTTGCTACTCACAGCACGCATGAATCAACTCGTCAGCTATTATCAAACTCCTCCATGAGCCCAGAATGGGGTCACTTGAGCAAGGATACACTAAAATATGCAGTACAGGGGGTCAGGAACAGAATTGTGAAATGTTATCGTACTCCAGCTCACCTGATTCAACTCATCAGCTATTTGTCAAGTTCCTCATGAGCCGAGTCAGGTATGTAGAGTGAAAAAAGTAGAGGGCAGTCTAGTGGAGAGACACTTCCCTTCTTGTCAGTTACCAGTTTATTAGGGACACTCATGGCATTTTATCATACACCTACTATATATAGTGCTGAAGTCTTCATCCCCTGTAAAATATATGCATTTATATATACTTAATCATTCATCATTAGATATCATTAGATACATACAGATAATCTTGCCTCTAAAGATCCAGTTCAGATCCGTAAGCACTTGTTTCAGTTTCTTGTACTCAGAGTTACAATAAAATGCATTTGATGTGTTACTTGTACTCCATGTTAATGCGTTAACTATTAATGTTTGGCTTTGTCAGCAGCATCGAGAAACTCAACTAACAAAAAGAGATTAAACAAAAGAAAAAGTCACATGTTATTTTGGGCAGTAGGTTTTTAAAGGACCATTAAATTAAACATTTCCTGATGTTTGGGTGGGTTTGGATGCCAAAAAGATTTCGTAATTCGTCGTAATTTATTCTCATATGACTATTCTCCGATAAATTATACAGACTGATTCGGTCACTGGGCCTTTGAGGCTGACATATGTAACCGATCTCTTTTCTGATTGGTTGTTTTGTATTACAGCTCATTCAATTGACATGGAGCGAAGAAACTCATTTGAACTTCAGCACGAATGGGTGGGGCTAAACTGCTGTAGACTGAATAAGGAGGCATATATAACTGTTCTAGACTGTTCTGTAGCTGTGGACTGTACGGTTGGGGAAGTGAAACAATACAATAATTGCAGAAAAGTGATTCTACAGGCCTGTAAATGTTATGAAATGAATCGCAGTATGTAGAAGTATAATTGTGGTACTAATATTTCGTGCAGCTCTAACACAGATTTCTTTCCAGTTGCTGTAGCCGTTCCTTAACCATCGATTGTCTGAATGTTGGTGAAAACTTTGTGATACTGCTTTTCTACTTTAATGTTATGTTCGTGCTGCTGTGCCACACAGGCAGCTCCCTCAGTGCCTGTGTTTACAGTTTTCCACTCTCACTGAGGCCTCAGAAGGCTGTAGTGGTAAACAGGTATTTACAAAATAATCCCAGGCCTACTTGTGGGTAATTAGAAACTTGTCTCAGGAGGTGGTGTCATCTCCCTGGGATCTTAGCAACGCGGCTGTGGGAGGTGAGGGCACGAGCCAATTAGAGAGCAGCCTGACAGTCTTAGGTGTTTGTGGTCTTCCCATCACATCACTGTATGATATTGGACCAAGGAGATGGCGGGAAGTGTGTTTGTGCGTTCTCTTCTTTTCTGTCAGATCTGTGTGGCATTACTGCCTTGTTTAACCCTGAGTGCCCCGTACTTTAATTGCAAAAATGATGAAAACAAATTACATCTTTTTTATGGTTAAGTAGGCATTATTTTGATTATGTCTAATATTTTATGCTCAATTTAAGCGAAAATAAATGACTGCAAATTGACTGGTGCCCCCATTAACCTTGCATTAAGTATCCGACGCAGTCCTCCATCCTTTCATTGGTTAATAAAGTTGCTGTTTTTGGTTTTGGGAGAGGGTTTATCTCCGGGCCTTTATTGTTTTGTTTACCATATTTTGAATAATTCTCTTTGTTTTGTGCATGTTATGCTTAGAGTGCCGTCCCCTGTCCAACAGACATTGCCGAACGCGGGGGTCAAAGCTGAAGTGTGGTTGATGGTGTGCAGTGGCCTTGAATCCTCTAGGTAATTAGCAGTCCAACATTTAGGTTTATAGGCCTACCTGACAGGAAAAAAGTAATTAATCTTTTTTTTTTTTCTTCATTCTGTTTTATTTAGGTTGTTTTCTGTTGCCAGTAAATGGCTTAATCTATCTTACTCGAAATGACCAGCGGGGTTGGATATGCGTGCTTCCGTCCATCGTTTGAAAGTGAGCAGTACCGTTGTTTTCACTGGGCTGTTTTCTGGTTAGTGAATCGTGTGCACATCGCCAATCTCAAGAGAGACGCGCTGCACGCTTGTTGGTAGTCATTTTGTTTTGATGTATTAATGATGCAATCTGAGGCTAAGGGGCAAGGTAGGAGGGTTTGGGAGGCAGGGGGCTTCCTAAGTCTCCTGACAGGGAGTCTGCCGCCCCTAAAGCCCTTCCTGAGTTACACCCTGCTGTCTTCATGACTGCAGTGTTGCTCTACAGCAGTCTGAGCCGCTGGGCCATTCCTATGGATTCAGTCCCATGGCAAAATTCCCAATGCATTCACAGAATTCCTCAGAAGTAATTGGGAATTTTGGACATTTGCCATGAAGCCTTTCTTATGGGGGATTGAAAAAGAAAGAATTAATGGACTGAGAGAAAGAAAGAAAGAATAGATGGAGAAATAAACAAAGAAAGTAAGGACAGGTAGATTTTATAAATAAAAAAGAAAGGCTACATGGATAATAAATTGAAAGAAAGCATAGATAAAGAAAGAAAGGACAGATGGATGTATTAAAAGAAAGAAATAACAAAGACAGTGGTAGATTGAAAGAAAAGGCAGATTGATTGAAAGAAAACATGGATAGAACAATTGAAAGATGACATCAAAAGAAAGGATATAGGATGGTTTGTTGGCATGTAATAAAGAAAGGATAGACAGATTGGAGGGAAGACAGCATAGATAGGATAGATAGATTGGAGGGAAGAAAAGAGATATATGTTGAAAGACTTGATAGACTGAAATAAAGACTAGATAGATTGGAATAAATCGAGAATTTAAATTGGAATAGAATAAAATGCATGCACTAGCCGATGCAACATACACATATACTGTACCCCAATGCAGATTGATTGTAACAGCTGCCTTCAGAACTTTTTAAATACCAAAACATGTTCCAGTACTGTACTAAATACTGACTATTAGAGCTGCACAGTATGGACAAAATATCAGTACCGCAATTTTACTGCTGCAAATTGTGATGCATTTGAAGATATTAAAGAGCCCATATCATCACCTTTCTGTGTGGAAATATTGTTTCAAATGGCTTGTTTACTCCCCTGTCCATACAGTCCATACAGTCCATATGTGGAAAATAAACTACAAAAACAGCATTTTCAAGTTATAGTTTTTATGATGTCACAGAACACATTTGAATATATTTCCTAATTCTGGCCACAGCAGTTTAGCTCTGCCCATTCTTGCACTGATTCACCAACTCCTTAATGGTTAAAAATGAGGGAGGGAGGGAGGGTGGGAGAGAGGGAGAGAGAGAGAGAGGGGGGGGGGGAGAGAGGGAGAGAGGGAGAGAGGGAGAGGGGGAGAGAGAGAGA
>JBBPCX010000040.1:24473857-24493068 GCA_037974365.1 Hydrocynus forskahlii | reverse complement strand
GGAGGGGGAGAGGGAGGGGGAGAGGGAGGGGGAGAAACACTGGGTTTTCTGTTATACCTGTCTCAGAAGCACAGGCCTCACGTGCTCGGTCATGTGACTCAGACCAAGGTGGATGATGTCACTTTCTGGGCTGAAACACCGACTGCTTCCAGCTCCTGTCTCATCTGCACGTGTTTGCATTTACACACATACACACACAAACACACACTCATAGCCCGATGTTTTAGAGCTCTAGCCCAGATGCTTGTTTCTTTTTTCTTTTGAATAGTAGATTTTTTTTATGTGTTTCACAGGAAGCAACGCTGTGTGTCCCTTTCGGTCTCTGATGGTACTGTTTAGTGTCATGGACTGTTTGTTGTACACCAGGTTTTGTGAAGCAGTGTGCGTGTATCGTGTTTGTCTTATGGGATGGATAGTGTTTATAGCTCTGGGCGTGTGTGAGTCAGGGTGCATGAACTTATGAAGAGCAGCATCACTGCATTTTTAAAAGGACAGTCCACACTGAACTTTGTTTCTGTGGGCTGTAAACATGATTGAATATTTAGTGAATGAATCACCAACAAGCACATATTCATGCACGAAACCTACCCTTTTTTTTTTTTTTTAAATTGTGCTAATCACTTAGTACACATTAAAACATATTCTTGTATTTATCTCCTTTTAAGATGTGGTTTTAGAGAGCTATAACCTTTTGCAACTTTTCTTTATCATTTAGAATGAAACAGGCTTTTTTTTACTGTGCCTTGAAGACAGATATACAAACACTATATGGTCAAAAATATATGGACACCTGAGCACACCTATATGAGCTTGATGGACATCCCATTCCAAAACCATGGGCATTATTATGGCAACCTTAACAGTCTCTGCTCCTTTATGGAAGGCTTTATGCAAGAACAAAAACAGCTTCATTCACATGTTTGCAGTTTATAATTTATTAAATGGGGAGAATGGGGGTTGTTTATATAATAAGTAGCTGCATGGCATCAGAATCAATATATTAGATTTGTTTTGCGTGAAGGCTAAAAATTTAACAGCTGTGTCCAAAGAGACAATATATTGGCTATTACTAAAGTGAAGTCTAAAAACCCATGAAGACTGGGCCTTACATCTTATGTTCTCTAAGATGAGTTTATAATTTCTGTATGTACTGCTGTGCCCTTCCTTCAGATTTGTGTGTGTGTGTGTTAGCAGCAGGTCCTGTGTCAGTTGGCTCTTATTTACATTCTAGCTGTGATCATTCTACCAGCTGTTAAAGTGGCGCTTGTTTCAGTTTGTAGCTAAAAATGTTTGTAGCTAAAAAGACTGGAATCATCTACATTAAATAAATTACACATTAATTACACATTTAAAGAACATGATTACATATCGTTGAGCTTTAGTTTGGCCTCTGCATTGTATCTGTTAAGTTTTTAATATAGGCTAAATGGTTGACATGGTTGTTGACTAATGCATTACTTTGTGTGTGCATGTGTTTGTGTTTCTTGCAGGCCACGGTCAGTGGGGGGTCATGGCAGGATGCACTGGGGGCCAAGCTGCTCTCAGAGTCGGGTACAGGAGGGCCGAGGGCGCCATCGTCTGTCCACTGTCATCCAGCCCCTCAGACAGAGTGCTGGGGAGGTGGTGGACCTCACTGTGGACGAGGACGGTAAGGACTTGTGTACCAGTCATTTCACTTTACTAGTGCAGAGTTTAATAAAAAGCTTATCTCGATGGTCTTAAGAGACATAAAAGGCTTCATTCATAGTACCAGCCTCAGTGCTTGGTTACGTGTCTTGGGTCTTTTCAGGTCTTTCTGCCTTAATGTTTCCCAGTGCTGTGTGTAAAGTGGCAAAGTCACAATAGACATTTGTAGTTTGGTCCCAGTAGGGTGAGTTGTGTGCAGTTCACAAGCTGACTAAGTTGTCTTAAAGGGGACATATTATACATCTTTTTAAACAAGTTATAATAGGTCTGTGGGCTACAAAACATGTTCATGAAGTTCTTTGCACGAAATCACTCTCACATAAAGAGATCTCACAGCTCTATTCTTGACAGTTTCAGTCCCTTTCAAAATGAGCCATTTAAGGGCTCTGTCCCTTTTATGCAAATAAGCTGTTGCTGGCCACGCGCCACCCATCCTGTACTTACGCTGCACGTTTACCACACGTGAAAATGACAGAAAAAAAAAAGTGTAGGGATTTGTGGTGTTCTTTGCAGCCAACCGCACAACACTTCATGAGTGACTTTCCTTTGCCCATAGCCATAGCGCTTGCCGTCTTATGCACGTGCTCGTAAAATCAGCTGACAAAAATGATCAACTAATCTAGTGGGTGGGGTCTCCACAGATGAAGGGTGGTTCTATGCAAATTTCCTCATACTGACGTCAGGATATAGCAGCCGTCCAAACGGCTCATAGAAGCATGTGATTCCTGACACCAAAATCTTTCAATTGACTCACAGAAAACGGATCGGTGTTTTGGGGTTTTTTTTGCGCTTGGAGTGTTTATAGGAGCAGTAGAGACCCAAATGGAAATACAAAAGGATGCAAAAAGTGAGTTTTACATAATATGTCCCCTTTAAACCGTAAAACACTCAAAGAAAATGAAGCCCTCTGTCGCCTGACTGTAACGTTGACTGTGTTTGTTTTTCCTCATTAAGGGTGGGCTTTAAGAGTGGGAAAAGTTTTGCGCTTCTATAATGATAATGGTTACAATGCACAGGTTGGGTTGGGTGCATTGTGATCCAGTTACTCAGCATGAAGAACTACCTAAGCAACTTCTTCACAGCAGAGAAAGAAGCAGTAGCAGTTTCTTTCTTTGTCTCCTGTTATGTTAGAAATACATTTGATATGATCTTGTGACTAATGCTGGGCAATGTTTAAAGTTTTTAATCACGATTAATCGCATGGTTTTCTGAGATGAATCGCATAGTTATATGCAAAATTAAATAATTCAAAAGTAATGTATTGCGCACCTTTATTTTTAAAGTACTGCTATATGAACAAAAATGCATTAACATTTGGTTTGCAAACACTTTAAACAAATAAGGAGCTTTTTAACAGCAGTATTCCCTTTAACACAGTTAAACAGCTGCAGTTCAAATATTTCTGTAAATCTCAACTTAAACATTAATGTAATCAAATAAAATATTACACCAAAGCTATTTGCCACTGCAGGGCATTCAGGTTTTATCTAGTTTGTTATAGAAAAAGTCCAGAACATGGGGGACAGAACCATTATGGTGGCTGCAGATGAATTATGGGGGGCGGAACCATTATAGCAGCTGCATATGAAAGGCTATGTATCTGAATGCAATGTCATTAAAATCTTATTTGGTGCAATGGTCACGTGTCCCATTACTTTTGACCATGTTAAACTGAAAACCAGCCGACACATACAGTGCTGCTTAGTATATTAACTTAAATTATGCTTTGAAATATGCAGAAATGTGTTCCCTTAAGGATGTGCACTTCGAAAATCAACAAAACTTGTAACTTTTGCGTATGACTGTATATAAGCGTAGCTTCGATCTTAAAGCACTGTAAAAATTAGATCATTACATTTGGGTTGATGATAGGATTCATGGCATTTCAGCAATACATCAAAAAATAGTGATATGCCAGTATGTGAATTCTGATCGTTTTCTTCCCTGCCAGTATATATATGATTCCAGTACCATTGTAAATCTCTTCTATGAACACAAGTGTAGATGCAGTATGTGATGAGACACGACAACAGATGCAGTGATACACAGGAAGGGTGGTACACAGCTCTTCCACTAAGTAGAAGACTAACCGTAACTGCAGATATTCACACTTCATTGACTACTGGGGCAGCTGGTGGCCTGGTGGTCAGGGATCTGCCAGTGGCACGACTGAGGTACCCGCCAACAAGGTACCATCCCCATACACTACTCCACAGGCGCTGCGTTCCTGGCTGCCCACTGCTTCATTTGGGAATGGGTTAAATGCAGAGAGGGAATTTCACACCGTTCATACTGTGTGCTGTGCTGTGTTCACATGTGACTATAAGGGCCTCTTTACTTACTTAATTACAACACTTCTGGTCTGCTATCGCACTCTTCATTCTCATCATTTCCTCATTTCTGTCTCCCATCTGGATGCGCTGCCTCAGTAATTTGGTGCTCAGTGTAAGACAGACCCTGAGCTATGTGTGGCTGCATGCTGTTTTCATGCCCGCTCATGCTTGGGGAAAAAAAAATACCATGAGTCAACCAGCCAGTTTAGCATCTAATCAACCAAATCAAATGACATCAGAGGGGGTCGAAAGAGCAGGAAGAATTTGAACTCCGGTCACCTTTAAGTTATCCAATCTCATCTATGTACATGTCTGTTCTGTTGAGAGTGCTAAGACAGCTCATAATGGACCACATGAGTTTACATGTTTTTTCTTTTCTGCGAGAACTTACATATTTGCTTAAAATGCAGTAACAACTGTGATCAAACATGCATGAGAGCTCAGTTATTTTTTTAATGAGTTAATCTTGTTGGCTACAGAAAATGAGACTATACGTGTGTGTGTGTACACAGACAGATACAGTACTTTGTCTTGATACAGTACTAAGTCTTGAGCCTCCCCTCATTTCTTGGTAGCCAGACTTTCATGTATTTTTTTATGTGGTCTTGAGGAACAGTTCTCCAGGCTTCCTGAAGGACTTCCAAAGTCCCTCATTTTCAGTCCAGTCCACTCAAGCTTAACAAAGTCATCTAAATTAGGCTAGAACCAATGAAGAAACAGGTGCAGATGATTCCAGATGATCAGGTGAGCAGTGTACTGGTGGGGATGAATGCTGCGTGGTTGGAACACCATTATCTAGGCAACTTGCTCTTTTGCAGGAATTGTTAATTTTTCGAAGTCCAGGGGCCTAAGGCTCCTTTCTTTTATAGGAAAAGCATGGTGTTAATTTATTTACAATCCAGTTATCTCCTCAGTGTAGTCATGGCCAGTTCCGCCTGGTATTTAAAGTCTGTATTATGTATCTGTATCTACAGTGTGCATTATGTTATAACCCACATATAGATCCATATTGTGCTGCCAGAACAGCTGACTTGTTGAGGCATGGACTTCACTAGGCCTCTGAATGTGTGCTGTGGTATCTGCACCAAGACGTTAGCAGGATTGTTTTTTCCAGCACATCCCACAGATGTTCATTTGGATTGAGAGCTAGGGAATTTGGAGGCCAAGGCAACACATTTGTCATGTCCCTCAGACTGTTCCTGAACAGTGTTCGTAGCGTGGCAGGGAGTGTGCAACAAAAGCTCACTACCATTAGGGAATAATGTTGAAGGGGTGTACTTGGTATGCAGTGATGTTTTAGGTTGGTGCTATGCATTAAAGTAACATCCATGTTAGGGGTGCACGATATTAGGAAAACATGCGATAATGTTGTGGAGTGTTGCGATGGCGATATAATATGCGATAAGTAAGTAAAACCTTAGTCTTTATAGTGTTAATGTTTTTCTGCTTTGGATTTGCTGGTTACATAGACTCCAGACGCTGAATAGTCTATGCAGAAAAAAAAAATGAAATGCAATATTTTCATTCCGACATGTTTTTTTTTTTTTTAAAGAATTTACTTTTTTTTAAGAATTTACATTTTAATGTCTCCCATAAAACATTTGAACCATTGAACATTGATGAAAGAAATCCGAAAATAATTTTAAATTCTTTTAATAATCTTAACTAAATGTAAACATAATTTAAATTATAAAACGGTGCTAGAAATTGGGCATATGTACCCTTTTAATGATGAGCAATACAGCTGTGCAGTCAGTGTAAAAAAACAAGTTACTCTCATTTATCACCATTCAGATCTGCTTTTCTCAGACGTTCATTTGAACAGGTATTAGATTAGACCCGAAACTGCATTAATATTTATTCATGTTAATACAGAGCGTATGATCGGGTCAGTTCAGGCCACATCTGAGCCTCTTTAATGTTTGGAGCTCAGAAAGTGGGGTTAAAATGCCGCAAATGTTTATTAAAATTGGTTAGCATGGTGCTAAGAATGTTTTAGCTTACAAACTACTAATAAAGGTAAAAAAACAAGCAGAACGACTAAAACACAACAAATACGGGTGAAGTTAGCTTCTTGCTTGAATCATCCGTTCCACCTTAAATGATGAAATGGAAACAGAAGCACAATTTAAGGTGGAACGTGTAATTTGACAGATAAGCTAAGAGGCTAAATTTAGTCACTGTCTTAAGCTAGCCACCGAATACAACCGATAAATACACGGTTCTGAGTGACAGAGTCGTTAGAGATGAATTATGACAGTTTATTAGTAATAGCATTGTTAATGATTATTTAATACAGCGGATGAAAGCTGAGCCATTAGGGCTCCCGGGGCAGTTAGCGGCTAGGCTAACTACAGCCCGTCCGGCCGCCTCCCTCTAACCCGGCCACCGCGACACCAGAGACACAAGGAGTCCACTAGCAGCTTGTTTCAGGCGCCGCGGTGGTGCTGGTGCCGTGCCTGTGCCCAATCTAGAACTGGTTCGAGACAGGCGGCGGGCTGCGCTCCCCCATTCTAGATTGGGCATGGGCACGGGCACTAGCACCGGCACTGTGGCGGTTGAAACGAGCTGCTAGTGGACTCCTTGTGTCAGTCAGAGCCAAAAATAGCCCTGCAGGCAAATCTGAATCACTCAGAGACCGGGTAGCGCTCCTGAAGCACATTGGCCGAGTCAGTGAATCCGCCGGTTAACTTCCAATACTGACTCAAGTGACTCACACACCTGGATCAGTTTAGTGAGTGACTAAAAAGGACCCGAGTATTACAGCTCTACTCTCCATGTGCTTAGTACTTGCATCTACTAGTGGGCGGGCATAAGGCAGTAGGACGCCATCTGATTGGCCAAATGTGTTGATATAAAGAGCTTTGGAAAAACACCATTAATCGCAGTTCAGTCAGTCTTTCGCGATATGTATATCCCACGTGTTGATATTGCGATGACGGTAAATTTACGATATATCATGCAACCCTAATCCACATGAATGTAGTACCCAAGATTTCTCCACAGAACATCACCTAGAGCATCGCACTGCCTCTGCCGCATCACATTCCTCCCATAACGATGTGAAAGAAAATGGCCTCATCAGACCAGGCCACTTTCTTCTTTGCCTCCATGGTCCAGTTCTGAAGTTCACGTGCTGCTTTTGCTGGTCGACGGGTCAGCATCGGCTCTCTGACTGGTCTGCAGCTTCACAGCCTCATATGCAGCAAGCTGTGATGCACCACTTTCTATCACAGCCAGTGTGAACTTTTTAAGCAGCTCTTAACAAGACAGGCTTGCCTTTCGTTCTCATGTGGACCACTTTTCTGGGACCATCTTTGGTAGGTACTGATCAGTGTATAGCAGGAACCTCCGCCACAAGACCTGCAATTTTGTAGATGCTCTAATCCAGTTGTCCAGCCTTCAAAGTTTGACCCTTGTCAAAGTGTCCCAGATTCTTACACTGACCCTTTGTTTCTGCTTCCAGCACATTGAATTTCAAGAACTGACTGTTCAGTTGCTGCCACATATATCTCACCCTTTACAGGTGTCATGGTAACGAGATCAGTGTTATTTACTTCACCTGTCAGTAGCTTTAATGGTGTGTATCTGTCTATATATGTTATTACTTTTGAAGCAAAGCCTAACGAAACATGTCAATATTTCAAGTCATTCTCTGTCATTTGTATTGGTTCCTTTGGTCATGAACAGTTGTTAAACAGTAGTTGACATTTTCAAAAAAAGAAAATACAAATTTTTTTTTGACAGTGATGATATTGCACCATATCATGACTTTGAGCAGTTTCAGCCCAACTGACAGATATGAAAATATTTTCTTTTTGTCAGGACGGAGTAAATATATTATCTCTAACTACGTCTAATTTTCTAAATTTATCACAAACACAAGCACAATTTAGATTAAAGGCTGGATTAAAGGCTTCTTTATTGCACAGTGCTATAATGAGGCTGTGCGGTGATGTGGGCGTGTGATTTAGCTGCAGTAGATGACTGTTGGATCATCCAGTTCAACCCTGCGTGGGTTTGGGGAAATATTAGATGTCACATCAGATCTACTCAGTTTTTGCTATGAGCGCTTTCAACATCTCTTCCCTGAGATACAGCCTGCACCTCAGAGCGTGTGAGAGGGGGAAAAAAATGAGGAGAAAGTGAGGGGGAGGAGGAATGAGTCTGGAAAATTCAATTAGTTTTGTTCAGTCATGACCGTTCATACACTCCAAGCTGCTTGCTTGCGTGCAGGCACCGTTAATAATGATTAATCTATATCTTTTAATCAAGCGTGTGGGTATAAATAGCCTCTGCAGCTGCAGTGTCAGTCGCAGCCTGGTGTGCACAGCATCCAAAGCCTTTCTTTGATGTTCTTTGTGCATAATTGTGTGTATTCCTAATTTTATTTCCAGGCAGCATAATGAAGTCTGTCTGTTATGCAAGCTGCCTCTGAGCTTACAGAGAGACAATGAACTGTGCTATTGAAACCAATTAAACTGCCACTCTGGATGACAGTAGTTTTGTCTGTATATATGTGTGTGTGGGTGCGTGCGCGCATGTGTTAGTTATCCTTGTAATCTGCTGTGTGTTTCTAAGGCTTATAAAAGCAATCTAATTTACGTCACGTAGGTTTGATTTCAGGTGGAAAGTCATTCTATTTTTCTTCTTCTTTTTTTTGTCAAACCCCTCTCTTTTTCTGAGCGAATGGCTGTGAGGGATAAAGCAGAGTGTTTGGAGATATGGCTGCATTTGCATTTCTTTTCAGGAGAAGAGAAATTAATTTGTGAATATGAAAAGCAGATGGAATGTTCACTCTGGAATGTTAATGAGCTGCAATTCTCCTGGGCCACTTGGTTGCTGAAGCAAGTCTCTCACACATTCTTGTACACACCCACTTGTTTTTATACAGTGAGAGGACATTGGGTCATATAGGTCACGCAAAAAAACTCAATGTTGGGTGTTTTATTTATTTATTCATTTTCTTTCATTAATTTAAAATATGTGCAAGAGTGTTTGCATGTAATGTTTTTACCCTTTCAGTTGTTAAAAAAAGACAGGGAAACCATGACAGTTATCAGTTTTGTGGTTTACCTGGTTTACCTGTTTTGTGGTTTTCAGAATCAGGACCTAACAATGAAACACAACATACAGGCAGTCTCACACTCAGGTTTAAGGTTTAAAGTTAGATTTAATGGGAAAAAACTGTCTTGCTTATCAGTGTGTTTTGATATTTTTCCTCAGATCTCTCTGTTGTGCCAACCACTTCTGACAGCATCCACTCACAGCCTGCCAGCTCCTCCATCTCTTCCTCCTCTTCCCTCCATGCCTCTACCTCAGAGCTGCCCCAGGAGGGCCCTGGCCCCTCTGGAAGCTGTGCTGCTGCGGCCCCTGACAGCACGCTGGAGGCCCAGGCCCACGGTGGGCCTTCCGGACCCAGCGCCACCTCTGCCACTGCCACAGAGGGTAAGGAGAATCTAATAGTCTTTACAGGCCCATACAGAAATGCACTACAGAACACACAATCGGACTTTTAATCTCAAGTTATTGCTTGGCCATTAACTCAGACTGACTAAAAATGTAATTTACATATTTTCCTCCTTGACTGTCTGAGGTTTTCTTCTTTAGCTTGAACTGAAGATATAAAGTGAAATGATGCTAATCAGATCAGTCTGAAGACCATTTGTAGTAGTCCTCCATTACTTTATTTAAAAAAGCTTTTTAGTAGTTCTTTTGGATATGTCTTGGTAAAAAGATGTGTGTGGCTCACTGGGTGCCTGTAACCAGGCAGTTACATCAGCGCTTTCTGACTCCTGAAATGTCACATTTTGGCATGCAGTACATTACAAAGATAGCTCTGCCTACATTATTCAGTATTTTGCCAGAGTACATCATCAGGGTATCTTTAGCATACTGGGCTAGTTCATTTTGGTCACATACAAAATACTTTTGGGTGCAATCGATGCCCGAGCAGTACGTAATAGATAGTTCTGTACAATATAATGTCTGGTAATTGTTATCACGATATTGGTCTCTGCAATACTGACATTCTCATGTAGCTAATCCAACAAAAGTCTGATTATTTTTGACAGATCTTTAACCATTAAGGGAACTGATTGGCTGAGGTGTTTTTAAAGGACCCATATTCTACATTTTGCTGCTATTTATTTTTTTTCCTGATGTTTGGTGGGTTTGTCTACTTAAAACATTGAATAGTTCATCATAACTAATTCCAAATGACAATTTTCCAAACACAAAATTAAACACGCTGTTTTTCGTTACTGTGCCTTTAAGACTTATGTATTTAACCGAATGCTTTTCTGATTGGCTGCCCTGTATTGCAGTTAATTCAAAAGACTGCATGAGGCTGAAACACACTTAGAACTTTAGCATGAACGGCTGTACCGTTGTAGCCTGAATGAGGAGACACATGGAGATTTGTGGGTTTTGTCATAAAAACCTATTTGGAAATAAGATGTTTTTGCAGCTTAGTTTCTGTAGATAGGCCGTATGAATGGGGCAGCCAATAATTACATATATCTGCTTTTTTAATTGCAGAAAAATTATGACATGGGCCCTTTAATATATTGAAGGGCATTCCAGTCGCAATATGTAGCTGTGTAATTGCAGTAGTAGCCCTAGTAGTAGGCTATTTTGAACACAACCGGTGGTCATATGCAATGTCAGAGACCATTTATGTAATTACTTGGTGTTGTAAATGCAAGGGTATGATGATTTAGGCATGCAGTTAGCATAGTTCTAATCTGGTGTTCTAATCTGGTGACTTTACGCCTTCTCTGCCTTTCAGCTATATTAGCCATTGCATAACTAAAAAAAGCAAACTTTGGACACCAAATATGTCTTGGCTGATCTGTTAATTGAACATTTATTAACTATGACCTCTTAAACTCGAATATGTATTTTGTTAATGATGGAGTTTGAACATGCTTATAAGTATTCTGTCTGGTCTTTGGTATCAGAAGACGGTAGGAGAGGTTCATCGAATGAAAGTGGAGGTGTAGCCATGCCTCGGCTTCCGTCCTGCTGCCCCCAGCACTCACCCTGCAGTGGACCCTCCTCAGGGCACCTCTCCCTGAGTCACTCCCACTCAGGATGCATGCAGCCTGGGTCGGTGCAGCAGCCCGGGCCTCAGCAGCCTTCTGCTCAGCACGCCCACAGCCACTCGCACCACTTCCACCACCATCACCACCACACGGGCCCCACCCCCTCCTCTCTAGCCTTCCCTGAGCTTAGCTGCCCACTGGAGCGGCCCAGTGCCGTGCCTGCCCCCTGCGGAGCGGTCAGCAGCAGCAGCCAGTACCATGACCAGGTACCACAACACTTTACTCACTCACACAGATTAGGAAATTAATTTAGTTTTTGATGTGTCCAGAATGATGAGTAGAGCTGTAGCTGATTCTATAGCAAATATATTTAACATTTGAGAATTTGATTCAGTGCATTTGAATCAGATCTCATAATTATTTCAAAGCTTTTTGCTAACTATTTAGATAGTTACAGTTATAAGCAGACTTTTTAGTACCACAGTCAAATTTTGTAAGTGAAGATAAGTACACTTTCACACACTTTTTAATGCGCTATTACTGTTTTTTGCTGACTATAAAGTATAAGGTGAAACAAAAACATAAAATGTGGCCTGCGCAAAAGTTATGGCACATTTTATAATTTATTTTAATATATATAAAACTCAGCAATAAATAGAAATTGTATACTATATTGTGCACATTTGCAGACTATTTCACTTTGAAAATCAATAAAATTGCTTGCTTACAATGCATTGTTTATCTTTTTGTTTCAAGATCAAATCTAAAAATACTTTCAGATTTCCAGTTGATAGTTTGTCTACATTAGTTTTTATTTAATAAATTAACAATTCTATGAAAAGTGATTTTTGAACTATGTATTTGCTGTTCACTCTGCTCTTTGTTCATTTCTATTTACTCTTCCAAAACATCTGAACTGTATGGGCTGGAAGTTATAGGTGAAATGACTGGCAGTGGTTTTGTGGGGAGAGGAGGGGCTGCACACTGTGTTGCTTTCTCTAATATTTACAGCATTTTTTGCAATAAGCACTGTGTGCTCTTATATGAAATGAATATAGATGGCTCCATTTGAAGTTCTGCAAAGCCCTTTGTGTCCGGATGATGAAAAGGAAAAAACAAAGCACCTTTGATTTTTTTTTTTCTTTTAAGGTGGGGTGAGGAACAAAAAAATAGTGGCTTTTGTTTGAAGCCACCCTACAGCATAGCTGAACTCTAAATAATTCACATAGAGCTAATTGCTGGAGCTGCTGCATAATATTAAAATTAAAGGGGAGGAGTGTGTGTGTGTGTGTGTCTCTCTCTCTCTGTGTCTCTGCGTTGTTTGTGAGAGTGTGCGCATATGTGTATGTGTGTGTCTCTGTGTGTGTTCATGACTAATAATGATTGTCACTTTCCTTAAAGGATTTTTTGCAGTGTTTTCTCCTTTGTTTCCACACACATGCACGTGGACACACACATACAGAGTATTCAATAATGCAAGGAGAGTTTGGGGGCAAAGCGTTCAGAAAAGGAGCCGTTAGCAGGAGAAGGATGTCGTCTGCACATTGAGTGCATTAGGCGAAGTCTGGTGGCTTTTGATGATGTGGGCCGTGAGCAGTCAGAGCCTTTAGCTAGAGATCAGATATGCACAGACAGGAGGCGCTTGGATGAGGTGGTACTGGGTCATGTTTTATTCATCAAAGCGTTAAATGGGATTAGAGATGGGGTGCCTTATGGAGCAACTGCACGCCCATTTTGGGTCGTTCTCCCTTTCATTTAATTTTCAGTGATATCAGTTTTTTGGTAAAAAAGCGGCGCTTGGTCACCTCTCAGATAATTTTTGTCTTTTTTTTTCTTCCGCTAACAGTTCTTTAACTGAGCTGATATTTTTATCGTTATGCCTTTCTGCTTTTCCTCTCTTTCTCTCCCTTATCCTCTTCCTCTGTCCCTACCTGTCTCTTTCCTACTATCTCTCTCCTTCCTGCTCTCCCTCTCGTCTCCTTCCCTCTCTCTCTCTTCGACGCGGTCTCCCTTTCTCATGCTTGCTCGCACCCGGTCTCTCTGTCTCTCTCTGTCTCGCCCTCTGTCTCGACCCCCCTTGCTCTCTCTTGCTTGCTTGCCTTCTTTCTCTCCCTTGGTCTTTTTTTCTCTCTGCCGCTCTCTCCCTCTTCCACTCTCCCATTCTCTCATTCTACCTCTCTTTCTCTCTCTCTTGTTCCCCCCTTGCCCCCCTGCGTGCTCTCCCTCTCTCTCTTCCCCTTTCTCTCTTGCTCTCTCTCTGTCTCTCTCTCTCTCTCTCAGCAGACCCTACCGGTTGACCTCAGTAGCAGTGCTGTTCGCAGTAATGGCTCCAGCAGTACCGGCTTCAGCAGCACCTCTGCCTTCGACCCGTGCTGTCCGGGCTCCACCTCGCGTCCTCCTGCCTACGTTTCCCAGGCTGCTCCGGGGCCCAGCCAGCCTAGTGCCGTCGACTCATTCAGCCCGGCCATGGTGGCCCAGCCCCAGCCGCAGCCTCAGCTGTCGTCTTGCAGGCACTACATGCATCCCTCCTGTAAGCAAAGCACAGCATTGCAGCCCTTCATTCGCATTTTCATTTGATCACAAATAAAATCTCTTTTTTATGAAAAGGTGAATATTATGTATATTCAAGGTTTTCTGTCATATTGAGAATAGGCTTTATTTACTGGGTCAGTACAAACACAAGCATGTCCACAAATCAGCACGGTTTCATTTTAAAATGTATCTACATGCAAAATGTGTATATAGTGCTTTTGTCTTTTTTTTTTTTTAGATATTTGTCCTGTTTTGTGGCTTCAGATTACTTTTTTAGAGATGGTACAATATAATTAATTGTTGTGTTTCATGCACAAACTATTCAAACACTCTTTCACCCACAGGATGGAGAATGCAGTAGAAGTGTGTGCTGATTCCATCTAGAATTGTTACAGGATTTTAGCGAATTCATTTTTTTTTTTTTTCCCCTCTGGTATGTGATCCAGCATTTTGTTGGCCCTGCACTGATACCTGGTAACTGATCAGAGTCATCTGTTAGTTTTGCACATTTAAAGCGAGACAGCAGCAGGATAGTAGTTCAACAAGTTAATAAAATGTGTAATTGATAATAATAATTAGAATGTTTTATTTGAATTGCACCGTTCTTATATGTGTGGTTGCAGAACAATAGTTTTAGTGATGATAGTTGATAAATAATATGAAAAGACAATACATATTTGTTTAATCAAAAATATTTAATGTTACTCCTCGTTTTGGTGAACATTGGTGAATTAATGAACTGAACATGCCACTGTAGCTGTAATACAGTCCAGTGAGCTTATTTTGGTGCCTTTTGTTTTGGTGGGGGTTGTATAAAACTGATGAAATGTGCACTCTTTGCCAAACTCCATTGCTGATGGTAATTAGGCAAAGCACCTGATGTTTAATGTGTTAACTGCTGCAGGTAGCATATGCCCAGCAGTCAGCTTTAATTGCTGCTTCTCCTCTGAACAGAGGCGTGTAGAATGTGAATAACCGTGGCGGCCTCCCTGGTGGGCCTGTATTTAGAGGGGTAATTGCTGTGCACTGGTGCACCTGCCTGTTCTCTCTCTCTCTCTGTCTTGTCTGTCTGTCTGTCTGTCTACCTCCCTCTCTCCCATTCTCTTTCTCTCTCTTTCTCTCCCTTACCCTCACTCTCACCCGCTCGCTCTCTCTCTCATTCACACACACACACACACACATGCTCCATCTCTCGTTCTCTCTCTCACCACCCCCTTGCTCCCTCCTCTTTCTCCTCTCTTTCTCATTATTTATCTTACAGAATGTCATTACCCTTAATAATTGAAACTCGAGTGAATCTTTAAGTCTCAAATAGACTTTTTTTGTGTGATTTTGGGCACTGTGTGACACACAGTTATCTAGAAAAATGGACTAAAGTATGGATGTAATTCAAGCTCCAAGATGACTCGGCTCATTGACATGAGAGGTGGTTTAAAGTGGGGAGAGTTTAGCAGCATGTCTGATGTACACCATGTAAAATGTGTTTTTTTCCATTTTTGGGATCATTTATGTCAAACAGTACTTAAAATGTGGGACCTTATTACTGTTGTTGAACTTGGCTATAAAACAGGCATTACTGGCAGTGCTCGGCTATAAAGCAAGCATACTTAGGTCTTTACTATACTCTCGGGCTGTACGATACGGACAAAATGAGTACTGAGACATACTGCAACTGCAATATCTTTCAATATATTAAAAGGTCTATATCATCACTTTTAAAATAGCTGAAGTGTTAATTCTGAAGGATAAATGTAGGTTTATTATATTTGTGGTACACAAACCTGCACAAACATCAAAGAAAAAATGGCAAATCAGTGTCTTTAATGGATAGCGATGGGCCAAAATAATTTCATATTTGTTTGATTACATGATTACAAAACCTCAGTTCAGCAGAACGCCCAGTAACTCACTTGGAGCTGATTGGTCAGCCTGTTCAAAACACAGTGACTGGTTAAGAGGTTCATTTGGATATTGCAGCCTTCTGTGATACAAGACTGACATTGTGATAATGATTAAGAGATCATATATCAAGTAGCCCTACTATACTCATACTAGTTGAAGTTAAAAGATCCTGAAATTTGCATGAAACAAATGTGATCAAGCCCATTTGAAGCTACTTAAGAACTCTGTATGTGGTAAGCAGTTTTCACAGTTCAAAACTGGCGACTAAAACTCTCAGTTACATGTTACTCTCATTGCTTCAGTGCAGAAGCGAACTTCAGACACCAAACATGTCTTGGTTGATCGACCACATTTGAGTTTGGTACATCATATTTTCATCTGAACCATCACGTTAGATTTGAGGTCAGAACTGATGTAAATATTCATAACCTTTCTCTCTCTTTCTGTGTGCTTTCAGATGGTCCTCTAGCACGCTCCTTACACCACCAGTCCTCCTCTTCCTGTCCTCATTCGCATGGTAACCCCCCTCCCCCGCCTCAGCCGCCTCCACAGGGCGATTACGTCATCCCTCACCCCGTCCTCCCTTTCCACACCCCACTGCCCTCTCACGGCCCTGGCCACGCCGTACCCACAGCCCCTCCCCCCTCTCTCCCTCCTCACCACATCCCGGGCTCCAGTGCCCCCCTGCCACAGCATCTGGCCCCTGAGCACCAGGCCCTGCCGCACCATCTGCCTGTGCTGGGCCCCAGCCCTGTGCAGAGGCTGCACCAGCACGAGATCCTGCAGAGGATGGAGGTCCAGAGACGGAGGATGATGCAGCACCCAACGTGAGTAATGGCATGCCTTTATTGTGGCATGCAATCACTGAAGTTCTGCATTTTCCTTTTTATTTCACTAAAATAGAAATCAACAGATAACTAATGTGCTTTTAAAGGGACTACATCCTACAATTATTATTTCAACCCACTGAGGTCCACTTATGAGATTTGAGTGGGTGTGTATACTAAAACCAATAATATTTAATCATTTGCATGACAACCTCTCTTTATACCCTTGGATTATACAGGATTTTTGTCACTGTGCCTTTAACACTGTTTCTGTTCTGACTGGCTCTCCTGTATTAAGCATATTTATAAAACTGGGCTCAAACTCTAGCATGCTGCTGTAGGCTGAATGAGTGTTCATATGTAAATGTGTGTTCACGGTTGTGACATCACAACAATGATGATTTCGAAACATATGTACTCTTCATCATAAACAGTACGCTTTGCATGGATACTGTTTAGACTGTGACACGAATAGAATGTTTACATTTAAATGTCGACACGGTTTATCAGAAAAACAAATATATGGTCCCCTCAAAAGTGAGAGTGTGTCTGTCTTTGGTTTGCTGTTTTATTCCTAACTTTATGTTCTTTGCAGCCGAGCACACGAGAGACCTCCCCCTCACCCTCACAGAATGCACCCCAACTATGGCCACGGACACCACATCCATGTCCCCCAGACCATGTCCTCCCACCCTCGCCAGACCGACCAGAGGACCACATGGTATGCACAACTTCAGCAGAGCAGAAATTGCATTAATAATATTCCCCAGGCCTGTTTCTGGTGCTCAGAGGAAGTGTTTAATTATCAGTTTTGCTGACTATAATAGAATTCTGTTCCTCAGGAGCTTAATATGGTAATACTCTGAGCAAATGAATTTTATTTTTGGTCTTGTTTCTCAGCAATTCCATGTCCCTGTTTAACTGTGTTTCACAATTTGGGTTTCAAACACAGATGGGGTTGACAGATATAACATACAATGTTTTTGAATGCTTTTTGATGCAAGAAAGAAAGCAAATCGCATGGGGAAGTGTCCTTGCTTTCATTGTCGACTATTAGAATATTGTAAGGATTTTTTTGTTTGTGCTGTTTTTCTTTAAAAAACAAACAGCATTATCAGTTTAGCAATAGCATAAAATCAATGAATGTCAATATTAATAGTTTGTTGGTATGTGATGTTGCTGTTGTGCCTGTTTCAGGGAGCTGGGCATAGAGGCTGGCGTGACTGTAGCTCCGTACCCTTCAGGGCATCTGCTCCCCCATCTGCCCCACTACCACCCCCCACCCAGACTGCACCACTTTCCCATCCAGCTGATGGTGAGTCCCATCTCCTCATAACCACTTCTAGCCATCGTTATGTACATTAGCATACATTAGCATGAGTAATGAAGGACTGGTGTGGGTTCAGGTATTGCACAGATTAACGATGGCAGACCCCCACTCCACACACCCCCATTTACAACATCTGTTATTTCAAGGGTGGATTATTAGCCTCATGAATTATGCATCACCATTTATTACACACACCCAATAATTCAGAAGTGAATATTAAATTTGACATACCTGACTTGAAATTGTGTGCTCTCACTGTAAATAATCTTGAATCTACACTGCCTGTGTCCTCTGCAGTTAAATATGAAGAATGTTTTGTTTTTCTCTCTCTTTCTCAGCACACTGGCATGTCTGAGGTCACCTATCCGCACATTCGCTACATTTCATCTAGGGTGACTGGATTTGGCCGTACCTATGAGGTGGGGGCAGTTAAAAGTAATGTATTTTCAAAAATAAAAACAGAACTATGCAGGAGTGAGTCAGTAGGGTTATCATGATAACAGAATTTTTGCTTTTGATTACAGTTCTCAGTAATATGATAAAAAAAAAAACACTTAGTATTGTCTCAACACCAAATGCTCTTTGAATTGAACAAAAAGTTATATTTTAATATTTTTTCTTTCCTTTTTCAAATCTCTTCAAATGCAGGAAAATATGTTGGTCTTGTTCTAGATCCTTAAAAAAATAAACAATTAAATATTGAGAATTATGGTATTGTGTAACTCTAATTGTGTAACTCTAAGACCCACATTGTGTCATTAATAATGGAGATATTTTATGGTGATTTAAATTTGATAGTCTTTTGCATTTTATTCATCTGTTGCATAGAATGTAAATCAAATGTAAATATTATATTTGTGAAAAATCTAAAGATATTATAAAAAGACTTGTGTTAAATGATATAAGCAAAACACTAAAATGGAAAATTTGTGTTTATTTGTAAGTGAAATGGATAAATTGCTATTGACTTGTGTTAAATGATATAAGCAAAACTTACTGACCTATTTATTTGCCTCACAGGATCTGCTGCATTTAGAGGAGCGGCTGGGGACTGTGAATCGAGGAGCCTCTCAGGGAACCATAGAGAGGTGCACTTACCCGCACAAATATAAGAAGGTGAAAGCACACATCCTCCTCTTGTGCATAAGATGACTAGGAGTATATATTATCCGCTTTTGCGATGATGACAAACCTGCATGTGTGCAACAAGGCTCTGAGAAGAACCTGCACAGGAGCTCCCCCTGCAGCAGCTGCAGGAGGGTGCAGCTCACTGCACACATTCCACATCCATTTATAGTTGCAGAACTAGAAAACTGAAGTGTCACTAAATCATAATAGAAGATAAAAAGGTTCCATATAGATGACAAAGTGCATTACACATACCTGAATAACAGTAACCCCCAAACCCTGCCGCCCAATACAGAAGGTGGTGGAGAGAGACATTGACGAACAGTTATCCCCTGAAGCATGGGCATCTATTGGGAAAGATAGGCACCCACCCTCAAACTCGGTGAGAAATCAGTGATCAGTTTAAATGAAAAAGTCCACTTATATG
>JBBPCX010000040.1:24445170-24469923 GCA_037974365.1 Hydrocynus forskahlii | reverse complement strand
CTCTCGCTCTCTCTCTCTCGCTCTCTCTCGCTGTGCAGCAAACATTTGTTTTGATTTAGGGTTTTTTGTTGTTTGGTTCTTTTTTGCTGCTGTGAAAGCCTAACACTAATATTATTCTCAACTAGCTAACTTGCATATACTTGCACATGAGAGACAAACGACAGGAGTGCTTTGAGAATGAAAAGTGTGCTGAGGCCATGTATTTCCTCTCTGTTTGCTGAATTTTGGAGAAAAAAGAGAAAAAAAAATGTAAATTTTGAATGGAGTGTTGGAATGCAGTACTTAATGGCAGGTATCCATGCATTCATAGACTTAATGGTCCCAGGATGATACTCCTTGGGATTTACATTAGTTTTAAAATAATGATATTAATAAAAGTTAGGTAACTCTTTCTTGTGTACTTTGTGGCTCATTTTATGATAAAACATATCATTGCACACTCGCTCCTCGTCAAATGTGGAAAGTACCAGTAAAGTACTCATTAGTACTCGCACCAACGTATTGTTACTTTGGTAATACACACTCAAATACAGGAACTGCTTACTAGTTAAACGGGAAATTTTTGAAAAGTGCTGAAATGTCCCTTTAAAGTACTGGATATCTTGAACTTCTTAGCACATCCAGCATCTGTCGGCTTGAAAATGAATTTTGATTTTAAGATGATGAAGTCTAATATGAACTATTTTCTTTATTCCTGATTAATGACTGACAGTTTTCATTGTCCATTATTGTGAAATGCTCTGGTTTTCTATAGTGGTGGTGATTATCTTGCACTTTATAGCAAATAACTTAAGACTGTGTTGCTAAATCCTGTGCTCAAATAGTGGAATGGCTGGAGATTTTAATAGTGTTCCCCAACGAAGCTGTAATCAGGGACAACAGAGGCTTGTACTTGGATGATTGCAGGGCTGCAGTCTGTATTTGCAGGTGCTTATGAGAACTGCAAGACTGCAGTTTCCCATTTCTCATTTTAGTATTCAGAGGGGCCTTAATAAGTTCCCTTAGTGTGGAGGACTCAGCGACGGCCTCCCACTCGAAATCAGTTGAGATATAGCCCAGGACCAATCGGAGTGAAGGAGTTAAAATGTGCTACAAAGCATTTGCCATCGTACACTATGTATGTATCTTAAAAATGGGGTAATCATGTTAAGGAAAGGTGGGAAAGTAGTTGTCATAGTTACCACACTGGAAAAAACACTTTTATTACTTATTTCAGTATCAAGGAAGAGACCAAATCTATTCGATAATGACCTCTTTCCTCTAAATTTAAACCTCACGTAGTGCTCACAGCAGTGTCACTTAGACATCACTTTCTTAGATTCCTATTCAAATAGGTGCAAATGTTCAGATTCACAGATCTCCCAAACAAGACTTGCCATATCTGATGCGAACAGCCATGACAGCATTTCGCATTTTGGATAATCTGGAAAAACACATGCACTTTATTATCCTCCGGAGTCCCGAACAGTGTACTCTGAACTGCTGTCTCCCGCAGTGCTAGAATGTAGGCTAAACACCGATGTTACTCCTATATAGACGTAACTCTTAATACATGCAGGCACGTATCCTTTGATATGTGCTGTCGTTTTCTTTGATATAAGCAGGGTAAATACAGTAATAATTTAATTTACAGTGATACAGATACAGTAAAATATATATAGTTATATTTTATATGGAAATGGAACTGAATTTACGTTGATATTTGTTACAAAATTAGTACATTTTATTTTTCCTGATAATTCAGCACTAAAGTGCATGGAAAGTGATGTACTGCCACGAAAAAAAAGCAAAGCAAATGTGAAGGATATAATGCGGAGGAGGGTTTCCGTGATCAATTATTAGTTCGGTTCTCAGAAAAAATCGGCGAATGACTGAGACAGCGAATTCTGAACCGCAGGGTCTTGCCGAGGAGGAGAAATTTAGTCATTCTGGCACATGGGAAAACATCACAGAAAATCTAGACATGAATTAATTAATTTCAGAATTTGCCAAGAGTAACCACAGAGTGGTCCTGTAGAAAATATCCAGGTTAAACACTGGAATCTGATCTGCTATAGCCTGCGTAATGACTACAAGCCACGTTTCTGTTATTGCTTTATTGATATTTACGTTGTAAATGTAGTTCTATTCACAAAAATAATAAAAGTTCCTTTGCCTCTGTTAATTTGATCGAACAATAGGTTATGATTTCTGCCACAATTTTTGCTTTTATACGTTATATAAAACTAAGTTGTTATTATTGTTTGACCCCTCCCCACAAAAAAGGGGATGGATAAATAGATATTTTTTGCCCCCCCCCCGGGGGAAATTATTTTGGCATGGGAACGCTCAGTGCAACAAGAAGTATAAAGATAAGCCGAGCGAGATAAAAAAAAAGGCAATAACAATAGTGCAACAAAAATAACAAAATAAAACCAAAATAATAGCATAAAGTAGCTTAACAAAATAAAATAACTAACTTACACTGCTGTGTTTAAGGTTTAGTGTGCTGAATTAGCAGATCAGTAGATCAAATGATTTATTCAAAGTGACTTAGTGTTTGTGACAGAAAAATATAACGAATGCAATAAAACGAAATGGCAGCAGGTGGTAAGGAACTGACATTAACATTCAATGACGCAGAAACAGTATATCAACCAGTTGAGTTGTAATGCACAAACCCTATTTGAAGCAGAATGACAGACTGAAAAGGATCATCTACAGTGCGGAGAGGAGTTATACAGTTTTATTTTTTATTTAAAAAAACACCACGCTCTCTTTATATATTCTATGTTACTTTATATAAACAATAATGAACTCCATATTAAAGTATTTGTATTTGAATGCATGTCATCAAAGTCAATGTAGGTGTAATTGTTAGGCGTCCCAGTACTTTTGTCAATTTTGTGTCTACACACGACACAAAAAAACAAAGGCTGTGCGAGATCCTCGCGGGTTTTTGCACTTCTCTGTGTGACGTCGCGGCGCTGCGCGAGCCTCCTGTGCGGGTGAAATGGCGTCGGGAGCCATTACAGCGGAGAGCAAGAGGATCACAGAGCTGAGGGTGGTGGACTTGAAAACCGAGCTCAAACGGAGAAACCTGGACGTTACCGGAGTTAAGAATGTGCTCGTCTCCAGACTGAAGCAGGTGAAGAGCCGGGGCGGCCGTGAGAGCCTGCAGAACCGGGGGATGCCGAGACTGCACGGCTAATGCTAACACAGAGCAACCCGTTCGGTTAAATAACGTTTTTTCTCTCTCTCTCAGGAGACAGAAAATGAACACTGAGGCCCGAAATACTCGACATTTTACTGTAGGTGTGCACTGAAATGCACAATAGGGCGGTTAAAGATCATCCGTTAGCTGCTAGGATGCTGCAAAGCATTGCTTATCTTAGCTTAGCCTAACGTAGCTCAAGTTTTGTTTTTCCATCCGACTGACCTTCATCTGCACAGATAAATCATCACACAGGGCTGGGATTTTCTCAAAAATGCAACAGATTATTTATTTATATGATGGATTATATATTCGCAAAGTTAACTTGTTTTTTTCACCTTTTCACCAAATTTTAAGTCGATAATGGAAAAGAATACTGAGAAAGGGAGCTTGAATTAGAGCTGCATGATGTGTACAGATTATCAGTATTGTGGTTTTACTGCTGCATACTGCGAATGAGATACTTTTCAAGATAGTAAAAGCGCCATATTGTCATTTTCTGGACTGAAAAAGGCTTTAAGTCTGTAAATGTTTAAAATGGTGCATTTAACACATGTAGTAAAAAAGGTACAAAATGTTTCCCTTTCAAATCATAGTGTTTGTGAGGTTACAAATCAAACGTATTTAAATATATCATCATTCTGGAGACAGTTTTGCCTCATCCATTCATGCATTGATTCCCCAACACCTTCAATGATGAAAAATGAAAGTAATTACACTTCTGTTGGATTACATGAAGACCTCAGTTTATCTGAACATCCAGTAACTTACCTGGAATTGTGATCGGTCACCCTGTCAGAAACACAATTGTTGATTGCGGGTTCATTTGCATATTGCAACCTTTTGCGATATCAGTCTTGCAAAATAACGATTAACAGATGGTATATTGTGCAGCCCAAGAGCCCTAGCTTGTATGAAATAAATCTGTATTATCAGTTTTAAAATGAGATGATAATACTTGAGTTTGGTATGTGTAAAACTTAAAAAAAAAAAAAAAAAAGTAACTTATGTTAATAACTTGCTGTTATGACCGTACAGCATTCCCTTCATTATTGTATAATGCTATTTTCTTTCTTATTTTGGTTTAGAGTTTTTATTATTTTTGTGAATTTGTCTTTGTATATTAATTATGTAGAAATCTTTCTGCACAACCTATTTAAACCTTTGCTTGTTCTTTGCTTATAGGCGATTGAAGAGGAAGGTGGCGATCCAGAATACATTGAAATCCCAGTTTCGGCGGACTCATCGACCCGAAAGAATGCAAAAGCCAAAGGTAATAGTGCTGATGTTGACTTTGCTACCTCAGTAATGATGCACTGATGTGGACTTGAGACTAAATTAATCTGATTTAGCTCTTGAAAATAAACCCAACAAATGCTGGTTTACAGTACAGGTCAAATCTGAATCCTATGTTTTTTTAAAGCAACTATCTTCGGATCTCAATATGATTCCAATATTACGCTCCCCTTGTCGTCAAGACTGAAGCCAAATAGCCGAACTGTAACCAAAATTACCTGTATCTACCCCACTATCTAGAAATTCCCTTGGTGAAGGACTTAGTAGTACTTGAATATTGGTACTTGATATTCAAAGGGCTTTGTATTGGTGCAGAATGCATTTTGGCATTGGTGTGTCGTGTAGCAGTTTTCCTCCCACCACATGTGATCAGCATGTAGAGCATGATATAATTTGATATGTTTAACCAAATGGGTTGGAGCAAGAAAAAAATTATAATGTATGGTTTTATGGGGGACATCAATTCTCAACATTCATTTTGAACATATTCCTTGTTTTGTTTTTCATTATTATTTTTTATTTGTCCAGGAAAGAAAGTGGACTCAGACCTTGATGCTACAATGGAAGAGGAGTCGTTTTCCAAGGCAAGAGACTATTCTTTGTTTCTAAAGCAAAGTTTTTTTGGTTTTGGTCTTGTTTTGTAGATAGATGTGTAGTTTCTCAGCGATTGAACTGATTGCAGTGGTCACCCAGATAGGGAATAGGCTTAGTTCTGGATTTTCCATTGAAAGAGAAATATAGTCTAGGACTGTCTTTATCCCTATCTGGGAAACTTGCCCATTGTGTTGCAAGCGTTTGTAAGAATATTGAGTAATTCTTTGAGGACTAAAAAATTGCTAGGTTCTGTAAACTTGGCCTGAGTACACTGTTAAATTCATGGGTTGGTATTTTTTGATATTTTGATATTTTTTTCCTGAATGTGTGCATAAATAGCTTATTTATAATAAAGTAATTAAATAGTCTCATGCTCCTCTGATAAAATACTTTTGGCCAAGTAATTAATTTGAAACGTCTTCCAAACATTCAGTGAAACTCTGGAAAGTGAGCAGGTTGCCCTTGGTTTGTTAGTTCATTGTAACTCTTATATATAAAAATTCAGCCTAGCTGTAGTCCTTTTTCACTTTTAACGCAGTGTTTCATTATTCTCTCAGGAGAAATATGTACCTTTCAAGGTATGAATTAGGGCTGAAACGATTATTCGAGTAACTCGTATAATTCGATTACAAAATATGTTAGAGGCTTCGTTTAATTTATGTCACCAAAGTCCATCTATTTAACTTTGTTTCTCACGGATTGTTTTAACTGATGCACATTTCAAAGATTTAAGACGGTGCTTTTATTTTGCTCTCTATGGAAATGGTGGAAAATGAAGATCCCAGTGTGCATAAAAGGCAGAAAATGTCTGGGACCATTTTACACTGTGGAAGGCGGACAGCGCAGTGCAGTGTATATACTGTAAAATGGACCTGGCCTACCACAACAGTACATATAACCTTATGTATGGGGAAGGCGTGTTTTGAGATATAACTTATCCGTGCGTGCCTGCGTGCCTGCCAGGGAGGGAAGGAGAGATGAGGAGTGAGATTTTGGTGCCTCTTGCTACTTATCATGCCTCGTCACTATCAACTCATAACACAGCCTACAAATAACTACAAATACTGCACTTTCTATATATTTGCTCTTTTGTACCTTTATACTTTTTTGTTATTCATTCTTTATTCTCAGATGGGCTATTGCAGGGGCTACACCCCTTTTTCCTTTTTTTATTAAGATAAGGACCAATTGGCTAACCTGTGTTTGTGAAGTTGTATTTAATAGTTTTTTTCATGTGCATCATAAATGTTTCACAGAAAGGTTCATTAAATGGGCTTAGTTCTGGAGCCAATAAGCCAAAGGTTTTAAGGTTTGATCTAATAAAAGTGTTGAGTTTGAATAAAAACCTTTTTTGTGAGGAATAACAGCTTGCTCATTTTAAGAGGCCTTTCATGTTGCATAACACACTATTGATATAGTTGTTTAAAAACAAAAGTGTGATTAATCCAATTACTCGATTAATCGCTGAAAAAATCGACAGAATACTCGATTCCAAAAATATTCAATAGTTGCAGCCCTAGTATGAATGCTGGAGGCACCCTGAAGTGTACATCTGTGGTTTTTAGTAAAAGTACCATAATCCATTGCCGTCATATATTGTATGTAATATTAACTCTGTGTGTCCTTCAGGCTTTGTCATTGCTGTATTTAAAATCGTTACTTATTAAGAAGCACAATTATGCCCCTGGAAAAATGAAAGCAGTGTACCTTTTAAAATACGTTTAAGCTAGTTGGACTGTAAGGAGGGGGAGAGACGGTACTTTTTGAAAGTACCATTTCCTTTTCTGGCTTTTAGGGATGGAACATCAGAACAATTTCTTTTTCTGAAAGTGTAGGTTTTCATGTATTCCATTTTGGTGGGAATAGCCAGCTTTGACTGATAAACATCGAGCTGTAGCATAGTCTTCACCCACAATCATGACCAGAATTTGAACATGGAGTATTCACCTTATTATATTTCCATTTCGAGATGTTTAGGAGCTGTCTTTTGGCTCTCTCAGATAACTGTCTTGTTTATCTACTTGTCAAGTGTAACCCTACCCCCTTAAGTGTCTTTGTTTCTTTTTCTTTTCTTTTTTTTTTTGTAGACAGCAGACACAAAAAAGCACTGCCTAAATGAGGCTGTTTGAAATATTCCCTTGTTTAGAGCTTGACTGTTAGGCTTGTGCTGTCCTTCTTTGTGTTTTGGGCGGAAAAAAAAGTGTTTGTTATTACCAGAATTAGTGCTGGGCGGTACACCAGTTCATACCGAAAACCGGTTTTTATTATTATGATATGAAATTTTCTTATACCGCAGTACTGGTTTAAATACCCTAAAGAATGTTTGGAAAGTGGTGCAGCTGGAAACCGTTTAAGGGGGACCTTTTCCACTGCTGCACCGCTAGGGGAAGGGAACAGTTCATTTAAGCGATTGCTGAAGCTCCGTGTGAGAATTGCGATATGACAGATAAACAGCGTGTGGATTATAGAGTGTAAAATATTACTTTTAGAGAATGTGTTTTTGTGCAATTTCTTATTTTTACCTTTTTGTGTGTGTAATTTCTCAAATACTTTCATATACATTATCATTATACCTGCCGTTTTGTTTGAGGTCGTCAGATTCTGACAATATGTGTATGATTCTGTACGGGATCAAACGGGACAAAGATAGTCCAAACTAAGGGCAAAATGATCCCAAAAGTTTTTATCTCAGCATCACGAAGAAACATGCATGTGTTTAGCCTTTAGCAGTTAGCTCTTCATGTCACGGCGCAGACGTATATAGCATTTAGTCCGGAAGAGTGAATGCATTAGCAAAAAATATTTTAGCCTAGTAGTAATAATTATAACAACAGCTTTATTTATACAGCAGATACCATGGATTGGAGTGCAGCTCAGAGTACTTCACATGGACCCCATTCCAATATAGAACACAGCAAACCATACATTCCTGGTTCAGCTCCTGTGCGCTCAGAGACTCCTTCTGCTTCTGTGCGTCTCTCCCCCTCCTTCTGCACAGGACCTAAAGTCCCCCTGCAGCTTCACATTACTTTTATTTTGTTTATATCGCCTAAAAGAAAATTTGGTGTTTTTGTTGCTTAGTTGGACATGTGTGTGACACCATCTTTAAATAGCCACTAGTGGTATTTTTACGTTTAAGTTTATATAACTTCTGTGGGACACAGGAACTCCATACAAGGCTTGGGATGTTGTCTAAAGCCTTATGATTTACAAAAAAGGGCAGAACGTCCATGAAAGGAGTTGTTTTGCTGTGCGACGACCATTTATGAAAGATCCATACCGTAGGATTTCTAATACCGACCTATGCCGTGAAACTGGTATCATTTTGAAAAATACTGTGATAAAAATATTTGGTCATATCGGCCAGCTCTAACACATTTTTTGGTTGGGCCAGAACATGCACTTCTAATAATAATCACACTTTTCCCATGAATTGATCGTTAAAGTGATTTAAAAACATAATATGAAAATACACTGAGATTTTTGTTTTGTTTTAATGCTCTGTGATTCTCTTTTTAGGAGGCTGAAGAGGAGGAATCAGAGAAAGGTATGTTTGGGTCCATGTTAGGGTGGATTGATAATCTTTTTAGGCTCCACAGGTTCTTGCTTCTCTGAAGGTGGGACCCCCCTTCCTTATTTTGCTCCTTGCTTTGAATTTCCCTCACTACTTGATGTGACCTCAGTGTTACTTGTCTGCTCGATAAGGACAAGCCAGGAAACAGCTGCTATCAGAAACATTTGTTCTTCACGTCCAGCACAACTGCTGCATCAATGGACAGATGGACATGACTGTTTCTCACATCATCAGTACCCTAAATATGACTTTTTCCAAGGATGTGTTACTCTGCCAATACCTCTGAATGACAGAGGAGCCTTTTCGGACAAACAAGGACTCAACACGCATCAGGAGCCACTGCATCATCAGGAATCTTCCTTCTCAGTATCTGCGGACGTTTCTCCAGGTAGAAATGAGAACTGGACACAATGTTACATGGATGACTGGTTGGAAGATGACATGCCTTAGTCTTAACTGCTTCTTTTTGACTGCACCAAATCATCGCTATGTGAGTGCAATAAGAGTTTCTCACTCCTTTTACCTGCAAACTCATTCAAGGCTGCACATGGTCTATTTTTAGTGCTGTGGACAGAGTGCAGTGGCACGGACTGGCCCTCCTCAGTGCATCAGAAAGGATGAAGCACCTCAGCTTACCTCCTCCCCTACTCTGTAACAAGGAGTGATGGACATTTGAGAGGAGAACTAGAAAGAAGACACTGGACGTGGCCTTGAAAAGCCTCATGGCTTACATGGGGCAGCTGAGGAAGGGACTTGTTTGACATGTTTTTTCCATACCAGCTGCATGTCTATAACATGGAAAAGGACAAACCAGTGTCAGCCATTGGAAAGGAAAAATTAAGGATCATTAAAAAGACACAGGAAGAATGCCACCGAAGAATGTATTTTCCATTTTAAGAAGTGGTTATGGCTAAGATGACTGAAGATTGTTGAACCAATCCATTTTTCTAAGGAATGTATGATTTGTGTTATACCTGTGGTTTCCTCACCCTCGATGACCACTAACATTAAACTTGCTCTCTATTCTACTTTCTAGGTGACTTAGCTCAGAGATGTGAATGTTAAACACTGTGTTTTGCCATGTTTTATCCTTGTTAAATCCCTCAGATGTAACTGATACTGATGATGCTACTCGTGAAAATTCTAAATCCTTCTCCGGCGGGGATGGCCTTGCCGAAGCTGAGGCACAGCCAGAGCTGGAGGCGGAGCCTGAGCTTGAGGCAGAGGCAGAGCCTGACATTGAGGCAGAGGTGGAGCCTGAGCTTGAGCCTGAGGCAGAAGCTGACCAAGAAACCCCAGCGATGGAGGCCTTGGAGAGTGAACCCGCTCCCGAAACGGCCAAAGAGGTTGAAGATGATAACATATCCGTCACCATCCAGGCCGAAGATGCCATCACGCTGGATGTGGATGGCGACGACCTCCTGGAAACAGGTAAACATGTGAAACTTCCAGATTCTGAGGCAGACAAGGGCTGTGAGGACACAGAAGCCTCTGCTGAGACGAGGCAGGAGGCAGACTCGATGGCTGAAGCAAAGGACGGCCACAAAGATGGTAAGAGAGATGACGGGCCAAAGTCTGATGCTACCAAGAAGGACGGCAGAGAGGCCTTGAAGAAAGCTGAAACGGGAGACAAAGAAAAGGATTCTGGGAAGAAAGGCCCCTCTTCTGCTGGGGCGACAGGTCAAGCAAAGAGGTTTGTCTTTCTATGTCAGTTCTTTAAGATACTTCTACCAAGTTCCAGATCACTATGAACTCAGCATTGTGGGTAGCCGCAAGAATTTTTTTCCATAACAAGTTGTTCATTGTACCTAATCCCTGCCATTGGTTTCCTTTGATTTGTTTGGCCATTTTTTTGAAGTTGGGTAGTTGGTGCCATTAAACGAGAAGATGAGAACACGACTGTTGCACATTTCCAGCACTTTTATTGCCTTTTCCAGTCCCTACTTATGGGTTAAAAAAGAGCAATAGTTCCAGTGATGACAGAGGGGTTTGTCAATCCAATGAAGTGATTCGCTGTGAAGTTGAACACACTTCTGAAGAGTTCATTGACCGAGAGAATAAATTGGCAGAAAACCTGACCCACCTTGATCCTGTGGAAAAGCAATGAAAGAAGCCTTATTGGAGTGTTACCCAAGTGCAAGCCTGGGGATTTTTTTTTTCTTTTTTTGTAACGCACCAAACCAGCGTTTTGAATGGTTGTTTGTCTGAATGTGTTCCTGACTGCCCACAGGTGACCTCATTGTTTTTGTATGGCTTGCTCATTTATTTCTTCTTGTCACTCTCACCACACTTGCCTTATAGCTCCTCAAAAGACAGAGATGGAAAGGCCACAAAAGATGAGAAAGGTGAGCACTTAATCAAATTCAGGTTGGTTTCTTGATTTCTTCTGAATGCCAGAAAAGACGCTTAAGGTTTACATTCAGTTATGACCCCAACATGTTATTCTGAGGAAATATCAATACCCCTCTTTTGCTTTTAAACCATTATTGTTTTGTATTGAGTTATACTACTGTCACACAGTATACAAATTGCACTTCATAATAACCTGTGGAGTGTGGGGTAGAGATTACTACAGTCAGGCCCATAAATATTGGGACATCAACACAATTCTAATCTTTTTGGCTCTGTACACCACCACAATGGATTTGAATTGAAATGAATAAGTTGTGCTTTAACTGCAGACTTTCAGCTTTAATTTTAGGGTATTTACATACAAATCAGGCGAACTGTGTGGGAATTACAACAGTTTGTATATGTGCCTCCCACTTTTTAAGGGACCAAAGTAATGGGACAAATTAACAATCATCAATCAAACTTTCACCTTTTAATACTTGGTTGCAAATCCTTTGCAGTCAATTACAGCCTGAAGTCTGGAATGCATAGACATCACCAGATGCTGGGTTACATCCCTGGGGATGTTCTGCCAGGCCTCTCCTGCAAGTGTCTTCAGTTCCTGCTTGTTCTTGGGGCATTTTCCCTTCAGTTTTGTCTTCAGCAAGTGAAATGCATGCTCAATCGTATTGCATAACATTCCACTTCTTTGCCTTAAAAAACCCTTAGGTTGCTTTCGCAGTATGCTTGGGGTCATTGTCCATCTGCACTGTGAAGCGACATCCAGTGAGTTCTGAAGTATTTGGCTGAATATGAGCAGGTAATATACACTTCAGAATTCATCCTACTGCTTTTGTCAGCAGTCACATCAATAAATACAAGGGAACCAGTTCCATTGGCAGCCATACATGCCCACACCATGACACTACCACCACCATGCTTCACTGATGAGGTGGTATGTTTTGTCTCATGAGCAGTTTCTTTCCTTCTCCATACTCTTCTCTTCCCATCACTCTGGTACAAGTTGATCTTTTGTCTCATCTGTCCATAGGATGTTGTTCCAGAAATGTAAAGGCTACAGATTCCAAATGCAAATAGCACGCTTAAAATGAACTCTAGACCTTTTATCTGCTCCTTGTAAATAAGATAATGAGGAAATAACATACACCTGGCCATGGAACAGCCGAGCAGCCAATTGTCCCATTACATTTGGTCCCTTAAAAAGTGGGAGGCACGTATACAAACTGTTGTATTTCCTACACCTGATTTGTATGTAAATACCCTCAAATTAAAGCTGAAAGTCTGCAGTTAAAGCACATCTTGTTCGTTTCATTTAAAATCCGTTGTGTTGGTGTATAGAGCCAAAAAGATTAGAATTGTGTCGATGTCCCAATATTTATGGACCTGACTGTATAAATCATGAATAGCTTCTGTTAAGCTGAAGCTAGAAGTGGACCAAGTAAAGTGTATATAGGATGTTTGACATTCAGCTTTGGTCCATATTTAGGGGGAATCAGCAGTAGCAGCACAAGCTCTACTCGCAACTTGTGGGTGAGTGGCTTGTCCTCCAACACCAAAGCAGCTGATCTGAAGAACCTTTTTGGCAAATATGGGAAGGTGAGGTATAGTTTGTAAAACTTTATTACTATAAATGCAAGTAATTTTACACGTTATAGACTGTAAGAATTGTACTTAATTGTACTTCTGTGTTGGCAGGATGTTCAGCTTTTTACCATTTCTTGTTTATTTTAAATAAAGGTTTTTAGTGCCAAGGTGGTCACTAATGCCCGCAGCCCAGGAGCTAAATGCTATGGATTAGTGACCATGTCCTCCAGTGCAGAGGTGGCAAGATGCATCTCCCACTTGGACCGCACAGAGCTGCATGGCCAACAGATCTCTGTGGACAGGGTAAAAACAGGCTTCTTTTTTGTACCTTGTATCTGTCTCAAGCATTTTATAATAGTGTTTATCTTGTAACAAAAGCAGATTGTATTTGTGATGCACAAAAGTCATGTGGACCATTTGCTCAGCTGGAACACACAATTAAATGTGAAGCTCATGTTTCTGACTTTTCAGGTTAAAAGTGACCCTTTCAAGAAGGACTTTTCTAAGAAAGAGGGGGAGGACAAAACTGGTTCCAGTAAACTGTCAGGGGAAAAGCGCACTCCTACTGGGACAAAGACTGCCAACAAGTAAGATCTCCCATTGAACTTGTACCATAAGTGTTTACAGATAGCCAGGGTGACTCTTATAGATGCTTTTTGAATCTTCACAGGATTCAGGCCTCCTCCAAAAAGGAAGAGAAGAAGCCATCTGAAAAGGAGAGTAAAGAGTCTTCCAAGAAACAGGAGTCTAAAGGCACCAAGTCTGACGGCCCGTCTTCTGGCCCCGGGGCTGATGCCAAGAAGGATGAGAAGAAGCATGGCCGTATGTTTGTGAATCCATTTACAAATATATTTTCTTTCTTCCTTAGGGAGCTTGAATTGAGTTTAATTTGTCTCATTCTTCTTTTGAATAGGAAAAAGCCCTGGGAAGATGGTAGTGCTTGATCAAGCTAAAGGAGAACAGGGTTTTAAAAATCGGCCACCATTTAGGAGAGGAGGGAGGTTTGATAAGGTACTTGGAATTCATAGTCATACTACATTATTCTATGTAGCCATAGATGTTTTTGCTTTAGTGTTATTACCGTTGACATGACTGAGACAATTTCTCAGATTTTCCCTTAAATGGTATTTTATCCCCTCTTATTCTGTAGCCTGGACCTCCTAGTCTGATGAACAGAAGGCCTCGGTGGATTGGGCCACCTGAAGAGGTTTGTTGGTTGTTTTGTTTTGTTTTTTGGTCCCTCCCTCCATGAAACCATAACAGTTTTCATAAAGGGCGTGTTTTTTTTTTTTGTTTGTTTTTTTTTGGTGTTATTTAGTACTTAAAAATGGTTGTTTGCACAGATGGAAACAATGAAGAAAGGAAGGCCTTTCATCAATAAAGGTGGCAGTCAGGAAATTGTTCCCTTTGAGAAAATGAAGGAGCAAAGGATGCGTGAGCGCATGGTCAAAATGGAGCGAGCCCGCAGGGCTATAGAACTACGCAGGTAAATCCAGTTCACCATTCAAAATTGACATTTTTTTTCTCTTGAGGTTTCTCCTAACGAAGAAGCACTTTTAAACCAAAAAACATCTGACCATGCTGTTGATTGCATAATTCTGTCTTGACTTCACAACCAGGCGGCGTGAGATTGCAGAGCGTGAGCGGCGAGAGCGTGAACGAATCCGTGTGATGCGTGAGCGTGAAGAGAGAGAGAACCTGATGCGTGAACGGCAGAGGCTTGAGCTTGAGAGGCAGAAACTGGAACGAGAACGCATGGAGCGGGAGAGGTTGGAGAGAGAGAGGATTCGCATAGAGCAGGTCAGACACTCACTGCTGCTCCAGATCACTTCCTTCCAGGCATTTGATTGTAGTTGCTGAATTGGCCATTCTTTGATTGGCAGGAACGGCGAAAGGAAGCCGAAAGGATGGCTCGCGAGCGGGAGGAGCTGAGAAGGCAACAGGAACAGCTACGCTATGAGCAGGAGAAACGCAATAACCTTAAGAGAGGCCGTGATGTAGACAACAGGTACGTGTAGAAAACTTGTATCAGCATTTGTTTTTAGGATGGCCCAGTTACTGCAGAATGCTACGCATGAACCTTAACAAAAGTTTGCCAGATACATCCTCCTTTTATTAATTTATTTTAAAAAATGATCTCTATCCAGGCAAAATTGTATTGCCTAGAATTCAAAGACTGACTGACTCCTCTGTTTCTTGCAGGAGGGATGACCCTTATTGGAATGGCAATAAGAAGATGCCAGAGTCAGAGGGCCGGATCAGCCAGGCCTCTGACTACAGTAATCGCCAGCAGGGTCGTTTTAATGATTTTAGCTCGAGAGACAGGGCACGCTTCCCTGGCACTGCTCCTGTACAGCCCAACAGCTTTGACAGGTAAGGTCATGCTTGTAAGTCTACATTTATAAAGCATATACAAGTGTGTGAAAGCATTTTCAGTTTCTGAGTTGTTTTAAACAAAGTTTTCTGTGTTTGTGGTTCTCAGGCGGGGTAGATTTGAGGGTGAGCCAGAGGCTAAGAAGAATCGACCTGACCCACGACGGGAGAGCTCTGGCTTCGACCGCTACCCCAAAAGCTTCGATACTGTTCGCCGGCCTGAGCCACCTCCCCCTCCCTCTCGTGCCGAGCTGCGGGACACCGACCGACGAGAGATCCGGGACAGAGATGAGCGCCGGCCTGTGGCCATCCCCGAACGATCTGGAGGGGGCAGAGCTCCTCCATCAGCCATGACTCACTCCCGGTCCACCAGAGACTCTGGCCACACTGGCTGGAAGAATGACAGTGGCATGAACACTAAACAGAGTGATGTGCGGTAAGAATAGAACAGTTCATACTCTCCTACACATTATAGCATTAGTGTTATCATATATGTGCACTTGGGTTTCATTAAGTGTTTTCCAGCTTATAAGCCTAGACTTAGTATTTCACTTAGCCTAATAGTTAATACAGATAGTAATTTGACTGATTAATTAAGTATAACATAAGGCTTCTAGAGGTCTGTTGCTGAAACTGCATAACTGGGAGCTGTCAGCATGAACTGGTTATATAGAGTTGCTGTTTTGTTCTGCCAGGGGAGCAGTGCGAATGCGACCGGAGCGCTCAGGCCGAGAAGGTCCTGGTCCTGCCATGAGGGGAGCCCCCTCAGCCAGCCGCGGCAGAGCTACCTTCAGTAGCAGAGACGGAGGCAGACCTGCCGTCATGGGAGACCAGGTAAGCGCTTAACTTTTTCTTCTCTAAATGTAGAATATAGAGCCTACAATAAAAGGGTGCAGGTCTTCCAAAAGGGGTAGAAAATGGGCTCTCAACTGGCATTTTGATCTTATTGGAAATGGTTCAGTCCTAGTTGTGGGGAGACTGCTTTTAAAAAGTGCGCATTTTAAATTTTAGACCTGCATGTTTGAGTTGTCCCAACTGCTTGGCTCACTTAAGCTTTACCCTGGTTTTCTTGGAGCAGCATTTCAGCAGTGGCCGGCAGGTGGTCGTTGAGAGGCATGGACGAGATCAGGGCCCGAGGAAGGACTGGCATGGGGGTGCAAGCTCCCAGAGTGGAGGATTCCCCGACAGCCGACGGATGGGGGAGAGCCGACCTGGCATGATGGCCCCACACTCCAGGTGTGTATTGATTGGTCTGCTCGTGAATGTTTTCAGGTTTCCTCGTAAGTGATTTTAAGGTGATTATGCACTAGGGCTGCACAATTTTAATCACGATTTTGGCTGCCAAGATTAAGATGATATTAACATTTGAATAGCGGGCTCTGATGCATATCAATTCAAGCACTTTCTCAACCAATAGTCAGCCAACCATCAGGGGCGAACGAAAGATTAGGACTTCATTAAGCTGCCTAAAATAGGAGCACGCTCTGTAGCGAGGAGACCTGGAGTTATTAGCTGAAAACCGTTCGCCTCACCCGGGTGTCCCAATAATTTAGTCTACCCATAGAATGTGCTCGCGGCTCAGGGCAACCACCAGTCTCTGTGAAACTTCAGTTAGATCGGGCTCGATGAGACCTTTCCAAAGACCCCTCGTTTGCCATAACCCCGGCGATCCGAAGTTATTAGCCGAAAACCATTCACCATGCCCGGGTGTCACATTACTTTTGCCCGAGGTGAATGGTTTTCGGCTAATAACTCCAGATCTCTGGGGGCCATTATGGCAAACGAGGGGTCGTTGGAAAGGTGTCACCGAGCCCTATCGAACTGTGCAGTTTCACATTGAGTGCAAGCTATATATTCAGATACAACATTTAGATTTAAGATAATTTAAGGCAAATCCTCCATGTTGGTGAGGGGATATCACAGCATGCAGTCCAGCCCCCTTCTAAGTAACAGCCAATTGTAATCACGGGGCGTGGCCAATTAGCATATCTCGCCCTTTGTAAAAGTGCTACATTTAGATTTAGGGTTCAACATTTAGTTTTTTTTTAACACATTTAGCTCTAAATGTGTGAAAATTGTGCTAAATTATGAAAAAATTACACCTCTAAATATGTTTTTACCAACGGCACCCCATACCTGTTGCTTGTAGTATGTGCCTTTTCTACATAGGCTTCATTTTTTTTTCCATTTGATTGCACTCTGCGATTGCATATTTATTTTGTTAGCCCTTTGTCTTGGGTAAATTTTATTTTATTTGAGTGATTTTTATTTGAGGTTTCATTTTGAACTGAAAGCCTTGTTCACTTTCTGTTTGATTAAAATGGAAAGTGCAATAAAAATGTTTTACCTAAAATAATGAATAATTGTGATAATCATCGTGATTTCAATATTGATTTTAAAAAAGATGGTGAATATCGTGCCATAATCGTGCAGCCCTATTAGGCACTGCTCTGGATGTGTGGAAGTATGTGCTTCACTAATGCTGGGTCATTTTGTGTCTGCAGCCATTCCTCTGGTGGCATGAACAGGATTGTTCAGATCACCAACGTCCCCATGGCAGGCGGGAGCGGAGGATTCAAACCCTTCAAAGGAAGATTCTAGCAGCTTCTTGCACATGCTCTTTTGCAGAAATATAAAAAACTTTTATAACTTAATTTTTCCTTTTTTAAGTTTGGAATATTTGATGTTTTTAAATAGTTGGACTGTGGCCGACAGATTTTTTTTTTTTTTTTTTTTTGTATAGAGCCTCTTTAAGCTAAATGTAGGATTTGTTCTTGAACTGTTTTTTTTCCCTGTGACCTGAAAAAATGATACCAGTGCACATACTTATTAGCCTAGCACATACTGGACTTACAGATTGTATAGGGTTTTTTGTTTGTTTTTTTTTAACCAGCTTTTGTGTGTTAAAATTACCTTTGTGTCTGAAAACATGAACTTTCTGCTTACTCTAGACCAGTGCCTCCCAGTCCTGGGATCACTTTTAGCTTTTCCTTCCCTAACATGCCCCTCTGAAGCCTATAACAGGGTTTGTGTAATCAGGTGGGTTGGTATCAGGGGCTAAATGTGTGTTGTACTTGTAACAGGATTGGGAAAATACTGCTCTAGTCCCGTTTCTGTGGGTGTAGCAGTAGACATGCAGCAGGTTCTTCCGGTTTGATGCTGATGTAGGTTTGCTGCCTCTTATTTACATTAAATTATACAGGTTGTTAATGTTTTTTTTTTGTATTTTTGCTAACAGTGCTGTTTACTTCCTACAGCACACAAACACAATCCAACACAAGGTGACTAGTTGTTAAAAAACACACTAACAGATGTCGCTGTCCAGGTTTCTTTTAATCAGACATTTTGTCCCTTGTCTAAGGCTGTGTTACATGTCCATCTAATGTCACACACTGTGTTGGGCTACATACATATTTGGTCGTATGTACATAAACAGCTGAGTCACTGTAATGCGAGGGAATAATGACCTTTTTAATATCCAACCTTTTTATTTTTAATAGTTTTTGTCTTATATTTTGTGTAAATAGACATACAAAGGAAGTACAAATAGAAACCGTATTAATGGTATCGCAGAATTGGATCACTACACCTCAGTGCTACAGTTAGCTCTAAACATGCGTCACAAAAATAGCGTTTTCTTTTGCTGTGTGGGTCCATCCAATAAACTCCACCTTAAGAGAACAAAAAGGCAGATCTTGCAAGACCTAATATCATCCGACCTTGGTAGCAGTTATACCAGAACCATAGCAGCACATACTGTCAGGGGCTGAGTGGCACTACCAGCACCCTAAAGCTTGTGATGGTTTTAGTGGAACCAGTATCCCCCCCCACCCCAACAATTTCATCTTAGTTCCCCCAACACCTGCTCCAGATGTCTCCAGACAGTGGGCTTTACATAAAATGTTCTGCAACAAAACTGAATGAGGAGTGGAAAAATGACTAAAGCTTAGTGGCAACACTCAGTATGTTCTCAGGAAGAAACAAGCCTTTCCTACAATCAAATGTACTTTTCTTTATTCCTTGTATCCACTTCAGCCCTGTAAATCTCATGCTGTCCAGAAACGTGATGAAGATAAACATCCTGGTTATTAGCATGGTGGGATTTCCGAACACCATCACTCTGGCACATCGAATTCTGTAGAAAATGAGGTATTTTTTTGGTAGTGCATTCCAGCCGTATAACAGTGCATAACCAATTACATTGACAGTCAGGACACACACCGGAACAGTTTTACAGTATTCGGGCCGATTAACATCTAACCGGTACGAGCCCTGCAAAAATGCCCTGGCAACATTCCACACAAAAGAAATCTGTAATGAGTACAATCCAGGAGAAAAACAAAACATTTCAAGCTGTAGCACTAGTAACAAAATCGAGTTAGTGGCAACTGATGCAAATGACAACCTATTGAACAACTGGCTGCAAAAAAAAAAGCAGTGCATGCCAGGAACGTCTACCACACGGATCAGTTAAAACTGGACTAAAGCCTCCACTGAAGTCTCAAAACGTTGTACAACCAGGCTCCTCCTGGGTGTGGAAATTTGAAAGAACCTCACTGCTGTCGAGCATCTTGGAATGTCCATGTTCACACAAGAACCTGCCATAAACCCACTGAAGGTGTATACACTATAAATATAAGCAGGGAAAAAGGAGAAAAGCATTCTGCAATAGACCTTTTTGAACTATATCTCAGGTCAGTTATAAATGAGCTTTAATATAGAAACTGAAATGTAGTGGACACTTATATAGTGTTTAATTAGTCCCTGTTGGAACTTCTATGTTTTCATCTCTACTGTTGTGCTTCTGGATAAATACGAATCAGGGTCACAACCCAGCAGGTGTGTATGGATCCACCTGATTAGGCGTGGGTTCCATCACAAACCGCCTGGGGAGTTCTGCGTTGTTCTGTGTGTGGAACAGAAGCTAGTGTGGTATTTCAAGGAGGCCAGCGGACCAAATTCACTTCAGTGGCGCCCATTAATGCTTTGTCCTATCTGTACCCCCTTTAGAATAAAGCCCCGGCGGGAGGGAAGGCCAATCCCAAAACCGAACCCTGTGTATCACCGTGGTAACCCGCACTCTTCACCAAGGCAGCTTATACTATTTGCAAGACACTCAAGGATATGTTCCTTCTTGGAAGGCCTGAGTGGTTGTCTGTCTACGATAAGGTCTATAGATTGTCTCAATCTCATCTTGCTTCTCTACTCCACTTTTTTTTTTTACCTTATATAAAAGTTATTGTAAATGTTGTAAGGCTTATTTATATACAGAGAGTTCAGCCGCTGAGGGCCTCTGTAAGATAACTCCAGCCCATGTCAAGGAGGTCGACTCTGTGGCAGCGGATCCCAGTCCTGATCTTGGGGAGCTTGTTTCTTTTTTCTTCTTCTCAAAACACACCCATTTCAACTCACCACCAAAACTTTCCTTACGGTCCAACACTAAGTAGTCCACAAGAAATAAGAACTTCCTTCTGGTATTCTAATTATTTTCTTATGCGGGTAATTAACATCAAACTTTTTTTTTTAACGCAGTGTGAGAAACAAGCTGAGCTAGAATTGAATATTAACAGTCATTTCTGTTTAGCAGTGATCGAGCTTTCTTTCCTAGGTGAACGTGGCCCGACCCATTATTAAATACAGGCCAGGAAAGGTGATCACTTTATATAGTGGTAAAAAAAACAGTTATTAACGGGTACTCCAGGCTCCACCCACATGTGTTCTTCCATTGCTACTGTTGCTAGGTTGGACAAGCTTTCCAGAACACTCAGAATAATGAAAAACTGTCAGTTCTTGTTAAAATACCTACATTTCTGAATGATGGAGTAAAGGTATTTTTTAGTGGGGGGGTGGTCCCATGGGAGGACCCCCTGCTCCCTCACCAGCAACCAACACATACGGCAGGTTAACAAGAGGCTGTCTTGTGGGCTTATGGGTGAGGAGGACCGCATCTACCTCAAACTGTCTACGGGGTTACTGCCAGTCTCTTACTGTGTTTGCTGTTGGACAGAAACGTCCAGTCTCTGTTCGCGACCATGTCTGAGCTGTTACAGCATTTGTACACGAACGAGAGACGAGGGAAGACACCACAGCTGCTTCTGTCTCTGCTGAGATTATGCAGATAATCAGGAGGGCCTTTGATGCTGTCGGGGACGCACTGGAAGGCTTTAGCCTCGCGTCCCTGAACAAACACTCTGGATATTTGATGGGGATCATGACGTGCCTTTAAGACCTCGTTCACGCCTGCACTAAGTTTGATGCAAATGGATGCATGCCCCATGCTCACATGACATTTTGTTGATTTTCTAAGTACACATCCTCTGCAAAGGACTCATATATGCACATTTGAACACACTTACTGTTGCTAAATTTAACAATTTGGGGGACACAAATAAAACCGCCTGTTCAAAGCCAAGGTGTTCAAACTTTTGCACATGACTGCAGTGGTGTGTCGCCCAGGTTGGGAACGGGGCTTTGCATTTTTCGTCTGTAAAGCTTGAGCAACTTAGCAGCAGTTGCCAAGTTGCCATAGAAGAACCCAGCCGTTGGCGAAGCATGTAGAGGTCAGGTTCAAACTAAATAAAGCTCATTTCTGACTGTGGTAATGGATCGTACACTACAGAAGCATCTGAAAACTGTTTGTGCATCCCTTTATGCTCACTGAGTTGAAACAGGTGTGCTATAATAAAACAAATACAAAAACAATGGTGTAGCGCTTGAGAGCCGGCCTCTGCTGTGTGTGTTGAACACATCCTCACACAGCCCCAATGGTGGAGTGATCCAAACTTCGCACGAATGAGCAAAAAAACAGACTCGCGCACCAAAAAAACGTGTCTGCTCCGGGCCGAGCGGAGAGGAAACGTCCCGGCATGCGGGTCTCGACACAAGGCATTCTGCTGGAATGTATAGATAGAAAATAAGGATCTGTTTGTCAGGACAAGGCAGTAGCACAGATGGTGTGTGTGTGTGTGTGTGTGTGTGTGTGTGGGGCGAGGAGTGAAATATGCTCAAGCATGTGGGGTACATGTATTTACAGACGGAGTACAGTTAAGAGTGAACGCAGCACTGTGGCACAAACGAAGAGCGAAAATAATACTCAAACCATAGAAAGTTATACATTACAGTCTAATCCAAAATAACATCAAGTGTGTGTTACACATGTCGAAACGATCAAGTCTGGGGGGCAGGGACAGTCTAGCTCAGGCCATAGGCAGCATATTATCTGCTTTCAGCAAAGAAATGATGCGCCAGAAGGAGAGTGCACTCAAATAAAAATAACACGTGAAATGATCTATTCTACCACTGAGCAGCGGACCTTAACAGGATTAGCAAAATCAAAATGCCTTGTAACACTATGTGGTCTGGTAGCACATGTACATACAGAGGGATCAGGGATTAGCACAGATTCTACAATATGTATACTGGAATAAGGCAATCTGACCTGGACTAATGGATTTGTGGCTGCAAAAGAAAGCAAGCACGGCGACAAGTCCCTGCCACTGTACACCCTACGTCCAAAAGGATCCCGACAGCCCTTATAATGGCCGATTGCAGACACACAGCTTGTATAATCTTCATAGAAATGCTTTGACCAGAACAGCGGGACGCTCTAGAGCAGCTGTACATGGGCCTAAGGTCACCATGCCCGATTCCCAGAGTCACCTCGAGGGTTTTAAAGCCCCCAGCACTGGGCTGTGGAGTTCTCACCACTGTGGAGCTCCAACTGATCCTTTTACACTGATCTAGAACTCATCATTCAACTTCTGTAATGCTCTTATGGCTGCAATCAAATCCTCACAGCAATGTTCCAACATCTCCCCCTATCAATACCCTCGACTTCAGAAGAAGCGCTGTCTACAAACTTTTGGACACATAGTGAGACTCGACCTTTACCGTCCTGTGGCACTATAAAAATCATTTGGTGCGTATGGCAACAGCTTCTAAGGAAACATCCCAGTCTAGACCACTGAACATCTAATCTGACAAAAAACATCTGGATGACGTTACGTGACGCGACCTGCTGCCTCTTTGTACTGACCTGTACTGCCTTCAGAAAAGAAAGCTGCTTTATTTAAATATCCTGCCTCAAAAATAAACCCATAAAGCATCTCAGCACCTCCTACCTACATGTGAAGTGTATGTGTGAATCGGTATAAAATAGCTTATAAACAACAATAACGGAAATTGAAGAGAAAAAAAAAAAAGGTGCCATCATCTTTTTTTTCCTCTGGTAGTGTTTGTTTATATAGTTTTCTGCTTTTGCTATAAAATCAACCCTCGCAAAGCTTGAGGTCACCCCACAGTAGTGCACTGTGTGTAAGAAGGTTGGGCCAGGTGTAGGAAAGATGCAGAGCGAGTGTTTTTTTTTCTCTTTCACCCAGCTGCCCTCATCTGCTCTCCTGTGTGTTCAGAGCACAGAGGGCAAAGAAAGTCAGGCACCGGTGGCTTAGGAACAGCGCGACCCCTCCTCCTTTCATCCCCCTCTCTTTCACTTTCTCTTCACTTTTACAGTCAGACTGGACTGAGAGCATGTGAAATGTTGCTCCTTTTGCTTCTCGATCACCAGGAACGCCGAACAGCTCCCCACTGTTACAACAGAATGCATTTATCTTTGTCCTTGGCCTCTTTCTTGGCTTTGCGCTCCCCTGTGGAGGGCTGCTTGCCGGGGCTCGGAGAGGCTGCTGCTCCTCCGGCTGGGGCCCCGGCAGCCGCTGCTGCCGCCCCACCTGCAGCTCTGTCAGCCTGAACGCCCCCTGCTGCCTGTGGCTGGCCCTGGAGGAACAGCACAACATACAGGACATTCAGGACAAATATAGAGGCGTCTAAGAGTGGTAATAATACAAGTGATTATTAATGCCATTACTGCTTTTCCTAGTTTGACCTTTCAAACCATCAACCTTAAGTGGGAGAGGCTTCATAAAGTGAGAGCAAACACGTAAAAAATGTCTGGGATTGGGTAACTTGGTTTTGGCAGGGAAGCTGTGAATGAGTGTCATATATACATACATATACGATATATATATCGCGGCTTCTGTCTCTCGTGGATTTTTTCTGAGAACCGAACTAATAATTGTTTGCAGGAACTTCACACCTACGCAGAAACCGCAGATATCCTCTGCTTTTTTTCTTTTTGCAATCAGACACCCGAATGGAATGAACCTCTGCTGCCCAGCGCCGCACCCAAACAAACAACCAGCACGAAGATGAGAGGGCGTGGCCCACGAGGTCTCGACATCACGGTCACCTGTACTCAAAGACGGGAGGTTTGAAAGTAGCCAATCCGAGAACGCTATTTATTTCTCCTTACTGCTGACTGGCTGCTGCCCTGTGACGCATCTGTGGCAAACACAGTCCAGAATTTCCCCTTGGAGCGTCCTGAGTGTTGTTCTTTTTGTTCTCCTGAAAGCGCTGTATTTTTATCATTGTAAATTTAATTAATGTATTACAATATTTACCTGCAAAGAAAACGCACGTGCATGAATTACAGTACAGTCTATGTATTAAGCTGATTCAAAAATGGAATTAAAGTGTTTTGGGAGCATATTTGGGGGCATATTTAGGGTTGACACTATAAAAAAAATATTTTTTTTGACTACATCACATATTTATGTTTTTTCCACTAAACGCGTGTGCTTATGGAACATTTACTGTATATATATACACATATATATCTCACACACTACTTCCCTCCCAAAACCAAGTGACCCGATTTATATATATATATACACACACACATATACATATATATACACATATATACATATATACACCTATATACATATATACACCT
>JBBPCX010000040.1:24413913-24437136 GCA_037974365.1 Hydrocynus forskahlii | reverse complement strand
TATATATGGATATATGGATATATAAGGCTTTACCATGTGCCCTGAGCTTTGACTGGTGTGGCGTGATTGGACAGATTGTGTCTGCATGGCACTGCCTACACTGTCTTCATTCGGGGAACATAGCCTACAAGTAATGAACTTGCACTAAAGATAGAAAGAAAGTGTGAGTGTGTGTGTGTGTGTGTATAACCTCAATGTGAAGAGCTCAATGACCTAAGAAAATAAGAAATGGTTAATCTACTAATCAGTGCCCCTGAATCAGGCCACGTGATGTGCACAGGGTCAGTCAGGTCAAAGCTGTTTTTCATGCCGTTTGTCTTTATAAATACACAGATAACAACAGAGTCCACAAATTCGTCCTGCCACAGGCTGCCCAGTCACCAAGGAGAAACCTCTGCCTTGGAAATATTCATCAGTGTAGAGAAAATACACATTAATTAATTTCCAATTTATTACATCAGCTTTACATGAGCTCATTTCACTTTTACATTAGTTGAGTCACAAAATTATTCACACAGTGCATTAAAATGATCAGAAAAGAGAAAAAAAGGTTAGGGAGCATGTCATATACTTTACACAGCAAAACAAATGGTAAAAATGTGATTCACACTGTTGATCTCTAACCTAAGAGGAACATTGTCACTGGCAGAAAAAAACCTTGCATCTCCAGAATGGACTTTACCAGAGAAGGAAAAAAAACGTTCTAACTTTGAATGGATGTTAATGAAGCAAGGTGTTCTTGTTGGTAATTATGGACCATTTTCATTTGTCAGTTCTTGGTGAAATAACATAATGTAGAACAAAACAGGTTTTGCAAATAAAAAAAATTTTAAAAAAAAGGATTAAAATGGAGATACAAGGTTTTGTCCCGATAGCAACAATGTGGCAACCTAGCTACTTACAAATGCAGTCCATTGTACCCTCTACAAATTTTACATTATAGTAAAAATCAGAAAACAACAATGCACAAATATGCTTCTTCTGCTTTAGAGTTCCATCAGTTTAGTATAGTTTATGTGATTATTTTCCACTCACTCTACCTTATTTGCTTTCTCGTTACGGGCTGTTCATCTTCATATTCGCGAGCAGTCCCCTGCCCACCCTTTGCCCCTAGATCAGCTGACTCCACTCGAACCCGCCCATAAAAAGTAAATTCTGTTCCTTTACTGGCCTACAGTGAAAAAAGTGATGCACTGGATTTACATGATCTGAAATGTGCACGTCATCTCCACACAAATACAATATACTAGACATCTGCGCACATCTGGATGAAGCCAACTCCATCTCTTAGCTTCAGTGTGTGTAGCCGGAGGGGAAAAATAACAATGCATGCATGGGTGCATCCAAACACAGCTCTGTGAACTGATGATCAGTGCAGGTGAGGAGCATATGGCTTTAAATTATTAAGAGTGGCTGATCTCATACAGAGAACTCCATTAACTTCAGCCAGAACTAAAATTATCCCAATGTGTGCCTTCCTGCCATCGCAGTGATGCTCTGCAGCTCTTTTCTACCAGGTCAAACCTTTTCCAATGTTCTGATCATGGAAAATGGACAGCTGGGTCCAAGGCAAATGGAAGCCACATCACAGGCGAGCTCTATAGTGCAGAAGTTTTTACAGAGAAAATAATCTTCCAGACACTGATTTTATCTGGTTTTGCTACTCCTACACAAGAATTCCCTCAGTTCTGCTTTTTTTTGTTTGCCTAAAACAATATAAAAAAGATCAAGACTTATAAGAGGTGATTCTCACATAACTGATGGTATAAACTTAAAGGGAAAGGTTTTCAAAACTGCTGCATAATTTAGTCATTCAGATCAAAGTCATTCAGAGTAGTTTGGTACTCAAATACTCATTTGTGAATTGCAATGTTTGTTCTTGTTCTGATTTCGGTGATAAAAACCCAGACTTTGATGAACAACAACTTGAATCAGGTCCCCAATCAAAGAAGTTCAGTTTTTTTTTTTTTATCCCTTTATACCCTGGGTTCAGAGGCATCATCAGTACATCTAGAACTACACATGGAACATAAAAAGACAGATTTAGACCAATTATAGAGCAGCAACAACCCATGCATAGTAACTGCACAGCCCTCTGGCTCATTTGTTACTTGTGTCTACATCTGTCTCTCTCTTTATGGTGCATGAAAGTTTATTTAAGCATTTAAATAATTGTTTAGGCTTTTTCTGATATCCAGTTTTGGCAATTTTGGCGCATATTGAACCGATACTGATACTGAGTAACAGATCAGCACACCATTACGGGTAACATGAACAAAACACAAATACATTTACTATCCAAAACCAAAAGTAAACCTACACATGCACGTTTTTTTCTATATGTAATGTAAATAGTTACACATCCAAAAAAGCAACAAAAAAAACTTTTTTGGGATTATTTTCCTAACAGCACCCTCCTCCCTCCAATGAAAGGAGTTTTACAAATACATTTAGGCTATCTGAAGACTAACATAAAGCAATGTTTCGAGTAACAGGCAGTGTATTTGTAACCATTTTATGTAAGATCTCTGTTTCTGTGAGGTAGCTTTTAGGAGCATTAAACGCTTAAAATGTCTGGTTCTGGTCATGGTCTTTGTCTATCTGGAACAGAGCAATTCACATCAAACCACTCTGAATCTCTGCGTTTGCATGTTAGTAATGTAATTATGCTGAAATTTCGAAAACTCAATGGATTTTCCCCTTTAATAAACCTGTTCATGCTTTACATACTATTACATACACACTATTGTAGCAGTACACTTGCCGGAAGTAGTGCTTAGTGCTTTCAGGGCAAAAAAGCAAACGTTCTGTTTCTGAAAGGAACACTCCCGCATTATTTTTAACCTTAGCTCAACTCACAGACAACAAAAGATCAGAAAAGCTACTGAATCAAACTTAAAATTATAATAAAAGCCAGTGGGACAGTGTTTCAGCATCTGTCCTTCTATTATAGTGGTGTGCCAAATCAACAGGTTTGGTACAGAGAGTGTCATGAAAATTAGTCTGTAGATAAAGCAGACAGACCTTGAGAAATACAAACAGTAGACAGACTGAGAAACGCTGGAGTCGTCCTTTAAAGATAATGTCTAAAAGAAGCACGGACACAGTCCCATCAGAAAGAGAAAGCAGAGATAGAGGAAACAAGACAGAGAGTTTGTACACTGGCATCTGCTTGAGGTTAAGAGAGAAAGAGAGTGTCCTGTTTGTTTTCCCTCCTCCTCTTTAGCTCATGGTGATCATCTCGTACTTGTCCTTGACGTTGTTCTCCTCCTCGTTCTGTTTTTCTGGCTCTGGATGATGCAGGTCGATCAGCAAGAAGTAAATCCCTGCACCCACCACTCCGCCAACCATCGGCCCAGCAACCGGGATCCACCACCAGCAGCCCCCGGCCCTGAGTGGACAGAGTCACACACTCCTACATTTACACCGGTACAAGTTGCACAATTGACAGATAGCATTTGTATGAACAGCTTTCGTGTTGCTGAATCTGTTGGAAAATAGTTACCATGGTTGAGCTTCATCAGGACTGTGTTTCTAATTGATGGATGCTGATTGCTGGGATATGTTTATAAGAATTCGGAGTTTTCTGTAAGACACTGGCGTATATTTATGTCCGCATCTTTAAGAGTGGAACCCCCCCCTCCAAAAAAAGTAGGACCAAGGACTCCCCATTCACCACCCCAGTTACACTGCTGGTTTTAACCTGATTGTTAGCCTCAGTTATGAATACAAACATGCTTCTAGATACAGTTATAGACATACGTAGCACCAGTTATGAAGGCTTAGTATCATTACATGACATTACATTCATTTTGCAGATGCTTTTATCCAAAGCGACTTACAATTCGAGGAAACACTCAAGTTTCAGGACAGTGTGAGAACCAGAGGAGAGTTCTAAGTGCTAAAATCTTTTTGTAAGGACTAGTGCAAGGTGATGGATCATCAGGAGATGAGATACTCTCCGAACAGATGAGTCTTCAGGAGGTTTTTGAAGCTAGATGGGGATTCTGCTGCTCTGGTCACCTTTGGCAGTTCATTCCACCGGCAGGGAACCACAAAAGTGTCACTAATGAACCCCAATGTTAGCTGTGTACACAGACTAGTACCGAACACTCAGCTTGGGATCCATACACACTGGTTAAGACAGAAAAATTGCTGAGGTCTTTTAAGGGTAGGGTTAACACATGTATATCAGAGTTTAACATACATGCTGTACTGAAGTTCAACCTGATTTGAGTTATGTTTCTGTTGCTCTAGTGGTGATGCCTTGCAACTCTATATCACCTAAATGGGACACTCCCAATCACAGAGACAAGACCACCGAGTCACTACTGCATCTTTTCAAACTGTTATTAATAAATTGTCATTGGACTGTCCAATTCTGTTACCTCGGTTAACAGACACCCGTGCTGGACAGCACCACACCAAGTGATAGGGGGGCAGTAAGGGACATCCTCGCCACCCAAATCCAATTACGGACAAGATAGCTATGGGGATCAAACTCATGACCTCCCAATGATCAACGCTTAGACCATTGCACCACCCAGGACCCCCAGTTATTGTTTCTGATCTGTTTTAGTCACCCTACAGTTCAATGCCCCTTGCTGATCCACTGACAGTACTAGGAGTCTCTACCTCAGCTTTCACCATGTAAAGCTAGCACAAGCTTTAGCCAAATAATCACAGTCACTTCACCACATTGCCTGTACAGAGACATGAACAGGTAGGCTTGTTGTGATACCTGGCCTTCCTCACCCTGGTCTGTGGCCCAGGCAGTGTGACCTCTGGCCCGCTTAAATCCCACAGTGCTGTGATACAGGATCAACCATGCTAAATCAGATCCATTTACTAGAGTAGACTGAGTTAATTGCCCAGTCGAGACGAAGCTCAGCTACACAGAACGATGAGTAAACGAAGAGTCTGAGTCTGACGCAGCTGTGTTTAGCTCTCAGCCCTTTGAGTCTGAAGCCTATTATTCAGTGTTTGATCTAAAGACTTATTATTTACTATGAATTATTCTCTAACTGCTATGAAACTTATGTCCATGTGCCACAAATGCATGTCTTCAAAGTAATTGTTGGTTTCCAGGTAAGCAAGCCTAACAGAATGTTAATAAAAATACAGACTTTGCATACTGTATTGTAATCAAGGTAACAGCATTATGCTCATAATGTTGCAACAAAGATCTCTGCAGGTTCTCATTAGCTTAAACAGCGTTCTGTAATGTGCACAGAAAATTCACAAAAAAAAAATGTATTTACCCCTCTAAATGTAAACGATTGTAAGTACGTTTCTTTAGTTTAAGATTACATTTGTAAATTAAATTGTAAGGGGTTAAGTGACTGGCTTGTTGTGTGTATGTGAGTGTGTGTGTGTGTGTATGTATGTTTGTGTGTTACAGGATGAAAGCAGCTTGGATTAGGAGCTCTAATCTAGCCTCAAGACTCCAGGGTGAACATGTCCTCTCTAACACCCCACACACACACACACACGGTCCAGCCTTCATACACACCCCTTCATCCTGATCCCTTCCTCGGTCTGTACCTCACTTCAGTTAAGCTTTATATGAGTGGGCTCAGATGGCTTCCCTCAGCCTCTTTATTGAGCTCAATACACACGTTCAGGCTGAACGGCGGATCCCTGAGTGGTGGCTAAACTGTAATGTATTGAATTAACTGGATTTATACACTAAAAAAGTGATGCATTGAAAGAACTTAAAGGTGGCCATCATGTCCACATAAATAAAATATATCAACACATTTCTGTCTTTCTGTTTTACTTGCTTTGGTTTGAACAGTGTCAGTGTGAAATAGTGCACACAGTCAAATCCGGTAAATTCAGTGCATTTCAGTGCACATTTTGTGGGCTAGCTATTAGGCGACACAGTGCTTTCTGCACTCTGGATAAGATTAAACAGTTTGTTGTTTAATCCATGATTCAAAACTGGAGATTGTGACGGATTTAATGTATAATCGGTGACATGAACACAGAGCGCGGCGTATTACAAGCTTGTGTGCATCCAGCATCAGTGTAGAGGGGTCAGAAACACAGATTTCAGCTAAGAGTGCCCTCTGCTGAAACCTGGGATGCAACTTTTCAAAATGTTTTTTTGGTTTTCAGTATAGTCGTGTACAGTGGGGCCTTTTTTTTCTCCGTTGGCTTTAAACAGTTGGACGAGTTCAGTTATGTAACCTTCCCATCAGTGTTTCTTTTGTAAATATGCCCCAAAAGCAGAAGTTTAGACACTGACACGCGACCAGGGACGTTTGTCTTGAGTAAATAAAAACACAGAGCCCTGGCCGCTGTTTGAAGAGAAGATAAAAGCCCTTCTGGTCACAGTGTATTTGGTCCACTGTAGATGTTTGGCGGATGCTTCACTCCAAGCTGAGGACGTTGCCCATATTTTAAGGTTCGCTTTTCAATTCAGAGGTCAAGGTTCTCCACACCATTTATAAAACTATTGATGAATTACATTAAGCTTCCTCAAGGAATCAAAAGTGATTCTCCTATGGCAGAAGTGTCAAATCTTATCCACAGAGGGCTGGCATGGCGGCAGGTTTTCATTCCAAACAATCAGGAGCACTGCTGATCTACTGTTCGAAGACTGAGACCAAGATGAATCAGGTTTTCTCTTGATTTTTCGGAAAAAAAACCCTACAGCCACACCAGCCCTCCTGTCCATCGGCATCACACAAAGAACCCCTTCTGGCACCCTTGTTTTTAAGATGTTTTAGGCATAAACCAGACCTGATTCACAATTCCAATCTACTGGATGTCCCAAAATAAGCTTGAGCACAGACCAGTTACAAATAAAAGACATGTGTCACTGTTTGTTGGGGTTTCATTAAAAATAATTAGCCCATGAATGCTGCTGTGTGCTCATCCTTGTCCATCAATGGCTTGGTAAGAGACATTGTGGTACAGGAGTGAGTGCTGGCCTCTGAATGAAGAGAATCAGAAACGGCACTGGTTTGAATCCATCCATTTTTTTAACACAAACTTTATTTGCCCACAAAGTCAAAGTTGGTGTGTCTCCAAACACCCACGCAATCACACTTCAAATTTTTGACATGGCAATGCAATCTAGTTTGTAAACTACTCCTCATCAGCAAGAAGCTACACTCTTAAAAATAAAGGTGCCAGAAATGACAGTGCTTTGCATGACCGAAGAGTCATTTTTGGTTCCTTTAAAAATATTTCAAAGGATAGTTCTTCAGAGAAATGAGATGTGTGAGTGTAGAGAACCCTTTTACAGTCCACATGATGTTAAGGTTCTTGAAAGACCCTTCAATGGGTAAAAAACACTTTTACATAATGTTAAAAGGTTTTTCGGGCCCAGACATCTTATTCACAACAATGGATCTTTAGGGGACACGCCTACGTTTTTTTTTAAAGTGTAGGATATATTCAAATAAATATTTCTCACCCATTTCTGCACTTTTATTGTGCTCCTTAACAAAAAGAAAAAATACAGTGAAAAGCTGATACAAAATCAAGCATTTTCAAGGCTGTGAGGTCCTGGTGGGACTGATTCTACTAAACGTGTTTTTAACCTTGGGTTTTCGTCATCCCTTAACAAAACACCCACTCTGAATCCCAACCTCAACCCAAAACATAATCCTAATCCTAACTCTAACCCTGGTTTACTAGATAATGTGGTAATAATGTGAGCATCGGCGGACCATCTGTGGAGGACTATCCAAACAAGCTGTTGTGTTTCAGCAGAAAAGGGCAGAGAGAGTGAGACACAGCCCCACTTCGGTTAGTCCATTTGGAATATTTATGTGCGGGAATGCGACCCGTGTGCTTCTTCAGATGCATTTTAGAGCCTTTTCCAGTATTCAGGAGATACAGAAGTGCACTGAAAAATTAATTGCCTCTGTCAGAGGAGCAGAGGTGGGTGTTGGGATGAAAGCCCTGTTAGGATCTGTGTTTATCTCCCTCCTGTGTGGTCAGACTCTCCGTGGCCCTGGAGGCACAGAATAAAGCTCACACACTGCACTCCAGCCCTCCGAGCTACCGGCTGCCCCTTCACTGCCCCACTGACGACCCAACTCACAGGACAGGAACATACTGCACCATCTGGACCAGACAGGAACAGTCTGTCTCTGTTGATGGGGGAATAAAGTGTGACCTCAGGCTCCACTCTCCTCTTTCTGGGCCCCCTCAGGTTCAAAATTTAATGATAAACCTCAGAGGTCACAAGTACAATGCAAAAGCACAAAAAAGGGAAGCACTAGCTAATTAAATGGCTCAAATGTAGCCACATTTTTAAAAAGAGTTTTCATATAAATAAACAGGTGTGCAAAAGTTTTGGCACCTCAAAGGCTATTTGTTCAGTAAATAAGAGTAAATAAGCTGCAGAAACACACTTTTCAATACTGCTGTTTATTTGTAAATGGAAATCCAAACATAAAATATGGCTCCTGCAAAAGCTTTGGCATTTTGTTTCATTTTTTCCAATATTCCACTGCAAATATGAATAAAATGTAAAATAAGTGTCATATTTAAGTATGTTTTCGAGAGAGGTTGTGCACTTATTTTCACCTAAATCAGTGCAAGTCATTTGTGCAAATATTTGCATATGACTGTTTAGGTATATATTCCTATTTGGTAGGAAATTGTAAATCCATTTTATTTCTTTAAGTAAATAAGACTATCCACATCTGCTGACTTTTTAAACCTTTTCACAGTGGCCATTAAAAACATTTTGAATATTAAGAATATTTCAGAAAATTCAAAAACTTACTGATTTTGATTTTAATTTGATTTTGGAAGCAACATGATCTGACAAAATTTCCATTCTCATGGCAGAGGGTCCACCAGGAGGCTGGCAGGAGGGTGGGCCAAACCTTTCACTCTTAGGCAGAAGGAGCCAAAAAGGGCTTTTAAAGCAATGCCAAAGATAAAACACTTCAGGTTCCTTAAAGAGATTTGTGAGTGTGAAGAACATTTTAAAGGTTTACTTTTATATAATCTTAAGGCTCTACGCTGAATAGCTCTGCACAAGTGTGTCGATGCAGCAGCTGGTGTAACACTAAAGCTGAACAGTTAAACTGACTTTTTAATGAAGTTTTTATTTGATTTTTATCATGCTAGTTAATAATTCTAAAAAATGATGCTGCCATGCTTGCACTGTTTGTTTAAACTGCTTCTCTTTGGAAGTTAATGTTACAAGGTGGGCTCGGGTTCACATGACATAAAGAATAAGGTAAGGTCAGGGTCAGAGGTGGGACAGTGTGTGTGTGTGTGTGTGTGTGTGTGTGTTTGCTGTACCTGAACACGTCCATCCCCCAGCCTGCCACGGCTGTGAAGAGCCTGGGGCCCAGGTCCCTGGCGGGGTTGATGGGATATCCGCAGTTTAGCCCCATGGACACTCCAATGGCCAGGATGGTCAGACCAATGATCAGTGGCTCCACCCCCTTAGGGGCAGCAATGTTCTTCCGGTCCACTATGGCCAGAATACACAGCACCAGGGCCCCCGTGCCGATCACCTGTGTCAATAAGAAGTAATGATTAGACCGCTGAAAACACACCGCCGCTCTCTGTGTGTTTGTGGAACTGGACACACACGCTGTGCGAGAAAGAACGCTCCCAAATACACGTTTGCACCCACAAAGCGAAAAACAAGACCATCTTGTACTAAACTCCTAAAAATAAGGGTGCAAGAAAAGGTTTTCTGCACAACGCCATAAAGGACACTTAGTAGATGGTTCTTTAAAGCATAACCATAATGAGATGTGTGAGTGTGAAGAACCTTTTCAAAGTTTAAAGGGTCCTCACTCTGGTAAAGAATCTTTACATTATGTTCTTTATACCTCCAAAAGGTTCTTTGTTCTCTCACATGTCAATTACAAACATTTTTTTAGGAAATTCTAATGGTTCTCCTGTGACATCGCCCAAAGAACTCTTTTTAAAGAGCGTAGACTTTAATGAGTACTTATTATACAGTAGCTATTATGAAATATATGACATAAATTCACATTTTTAGTATAATTTGCATAGCTTGGAGTGTTTTCTGAGCTAAGATCATTGAGATAATAGAGTAAAAGAATAAATAATAGATACTAGATTCCTTTCCTTTGAGATTACTTATGCATCATTTGTCATACTAATAATTGCTGTTATTTAGTTTAATAATAATGTAGACAGTGTTGAGTGAACTACTAGATCAATAAACCTGGACTCCAGAACCTACCCCACTCGAATTTATCACTATCACTATTGTCATTGATTCATTTTATCACACTCTCAAAGAAAAGGAAAAAGGTGCCAGAAAAGATTCTCTGAGTGAAGCTGAAGAAGAACCATTTTTGGTTTCCTGAAGAATCATGGTTGAAAAAGAAGTAACCTTTCAAAGGCATTTATGAAAAAAGATACCTGACCATGATATCTCCCTGTACCTGACCAGTTTCAGAGGATCAGTGACCTAAGTATGAATAATTAAAGCACAACAAAGCACATCTAACTTAAGGCCTGAACCAGTGAAGAAACAGGTGCAGATGATTCCAGATGATCAGGCAGTGATCAGTATACTGGTGGTGCTGAATGCTGAGTGGTTGGAACTCCTTTATCTAGACACCTTGTATCTTTAGGGACTTTGCAATCTGTCGTAGTAATACAGTTGTTCCCATTGCTTTCTTTTAATCTATTTAATATTCCAAAGATAAGACAGTGTGTCGAGCAAAATAGTATTTATGCACCAACAAGGTGCAAACATAAAGTAATGAGGTGTTTCTCGAGATTTTTGCACAGTAGTGTTCATGGAACATTAGCAGAATTATACTTTATCGTTTGACCATTAGATCCAACCTGTCAGACTGACTGCAATTAAATGTGGTTGAGTGTTTATTTGCTTATCTGAGCTTGTAATGAGTTTCTCCTTTTCCTGTGCTACAGACACAGAGCCGGCCTCATTAAACTAATGCTGCCTTAATGAGAATCAGAACAAATCTGCTTTAATGACGCTGGACTTAAGTGACTCTGTCGGCAATCATTTACACAATAGCTTTTAACCATTTAATCATACCCCCCACAATCAGGACCAAAAGTTTGCTTTTAATTGGTGATGCTTTAAAGGAGCTGTTAATGTGGTTTCTTCTAAACTCTGCATTGAATCAGAAGTTATAATTAGAACATATAATTAGTGTGATTGCGTCTACTGTTCTTTTTAAGTTTTATTTCTATTATTCTTTTCTCTTCTTCTCCTACAGTTTTGAACTCCTACAGTTTTTGAATCTGTTAATTTCTCCTTCAGTGTGAGGGTACACAGTTTATCCCAAAGCACACACCAGACTCATAAACAGACTTCAAGACACTAAAGCTCAGGTCACTTAGACAAAAAAAGACAAGCCACCGTGTTGTGGTTGAGTTATGTGCGCCTTTATAATATCATGTCTCTGTTTAGAAGTGTATTTTTATTTGTTTTTATTTTTTTTTTCTGATCAAAAAGAATGCTTCTTTTTCACCAGGTTTTAAAAACGTGTCAATAAATACCGGGTTTGTATTAAGTGTGGCATAAGTGACTGCAGTGTCGTAACCGAGTCACAGCCAAACAAAACATGCAAAGTAGAAGACCTATTAAAAGTGATTTGTTACATAAAAGTTATTCTTCTTCTTTGTTTCGATAAAGTACTGAACATGTTGGTTAGAAGAACGCAGGTTTGGTTCCTGACTTCTCCAGTCATCACATGTTCAGCAGGACCTGATGTAATGTAGTGAAGGATTGAAAAGATAAAGTATAAAGTAGGTTTTGGATGGTACCTGTAAAAACTGGGCTTTACAAGCTTGGAAACCTAAAACCATATAATCATAACGTGCTGTTTATTTGTGTTTCATTGTATTTTTTTGTTTACTCTAAGGTCGGTGTTGTTTTAACAAAGAAATGCTGGCAGCCCAGATAAACACTTTTACACATCGTGTCCTCAGAGGTGTAAGACGAGGATGGCAGTTCCTTTCTGAACCTAAAACTCAAAGTTTTGGCAACAGGGTTTAATCCCACTGCCCCGGTTTCCTCTGTTTTGCGCTGATTTGAGATTTTGAAGGTTGTTTATGCCTTTCGATGGTTTAAACTCATTTCTAATTTGCAAAAATGGCTCTGTTCTTAACTAAAATGTTTCTATTATGGAATCACTCAAAGAATGCTTTGTGGCATCCTTCTTAAGAGAGTTGGTTTGGGTCAGAAAAATGCAAAAATGATTTCAAAACAAAATATACATGGTGTCATATCTTTGCAAAATAATGATCTTATAAAACAGGGCATCCAGACAGGATGGCTGGTTTTGGCAGTAGTTTCCACTAAAGAGGAAAACCTCGGGGGACAGCAAGGGGTGTATCAGTACTACACTTTTTAGATTTTTAAAAGGTGTATGCAATTGTTACACATGTTTAGTCTGCTTTTACAAGAAAATATCAGTCTAAGCAAATAAAAAACATCAAAAAATGAATGAATGATGTGAAAGGAAATGTACAGTAGAAACAATATTTGCTCATTAGTCAATGATTACTCTTCTACCCTCTTGCCACTTTAATTCCATGAGACTCTAAAAGCAACCGTCTGAACTTCTGAAGCTTTTAGCTTTTTCGTGTTTTAAGCTACAATAAGTATCACAGATGAGTGAACTGCGGGGGACGCAGTCATGTGTGTTTTATTCAGCATGCACAAATGGAGCTGTGTGCCTTTGCATGTGTGTTTTATAGAGCATGCTTGAATGCACTCGGGAAAAGAGACACAACCTTCAGAGGAGAGGCATAGTGCTGGAAAATACAGTAATTACATAAATACAGCACGGATGACCAATTAAAAGCATAGTTTGTGGATTTACGTGGCTACATTGATGCTCTGGACACTGAAACACTGGACGCATTGAAGCTGCAGTAATAAAAACTGGATAAATAGGTTTTCTCACCTGATCAGCAAATCCATTAACCACTGAGAGATGCTTGGACGGATAGGAGGCAAATATGTTCGCTGTGGCGTTTTCGCCCGTCACCAGCAGTGCTCCGTTGGTGTAGTCCATCAAGGCATCTGGACAGGTAGAAATTTGCTTCTCCCATTAATTAACACTGTACAAGTCTTCTGAAAAATGTTTGATACTGTAAGATCTCACAAACTGACAAACAGTGTTCACATCTGAGAAAATGTCTAAAGAAAGTAAGATCTCCTCAAACGTGCACATGTGTGTGTCGAAATCTGTTTTTTCTTTCAAACTTTTCTCCCCACTTAAAAATGTTCTCCCCACTTGAGCACCTCAAAAGTGATTTAAACACCCGGACAGTCTGAATCCTGAGAAGTCCTATCACAACAAGGGACCTTGTAGATGGTCTTTGGTGTTATTCCCAAACCAGCACTGTCACTAATACTGTCACAGATATTTACGTGTGACATGAAATAAACTGACATAGGAAACATCATCGTTTGAGTTAAAACATTCTTTTAAAACAGCTCGCCACACACGAACAGAACACTCTCACGCGTCTCTGTTGGTGTAGAAATGACAGTGACCCACTTTCCAGTTTTGACCTGATATTTGCATGTTTTTGTGTACATGTCCACTGCTCAGTGGGAGGTATGAAGTATTTGCTCACCATAGTACAACCCAAAGACAGCGCAGGAGCCGATAAAAGCACCAATGAACTGTGCGGCCACGTAGACTGGGAATTTCTTCAATGGAAGCTTCCCCAGGACGACCATGGCCAGCGATACGGCCGGGTTAACATGCCCTCCTGCAAACCAAGAGAACCTGCATGTCAGGGCTGTTACACATGTGTAATGAGGTGAAAATGCAAAATATTTTACCACAATTAGGGTAAAATAACTACGGTTTAATGGAAGGAATTGTATCATACTGCAGTATGTTGCAGTATAATGCAGTTTCAGTCTATTATAGACAGCTGCAGTTATACTGCAGCTTTGGTAAAGCAATTTATAAAACTTGCAGTTTTATGGGACCAAACTGCACTTTATTGCCATTAAATGTATGTAACGCAGATGTTTTACCTCAGTAAGGGAAATGTTAGGTGCTACATGAATAACTGGTGAAATCATTGTAAGACAGCGGTTTATTGCTCTTATGAAATGACACACAATGTGAGCGAATACACCAATATCAAAAACGTAATGTAATCTATTATTAATAATCTCATGATAAACCATTTTGTCACTAATTAATGCAGTTGGTTGATAGTAGGCTGTGGTTGCTAAGCTAAGCACGGCTCAGTGGCTAAAGACTCTTTCCAGGCAACCCACTTGGGTTGGAGAAAGGAATTCATATAAATGAAATATTTTATCATTATTATTATTGCGTTATTAATATAAAATGCATCCAGTATTGTTCCTAACCTCAGTAGCCACTTCCGTTACCCGTTGTAGCTATCAGCTCAGTAATGGGTCAAAACTGCAGATAGATTTGATGATCCATTTTTGTTGCAAAACATTTTAACAATCCATAGTCTGTGGTCATTGACTGAACGGTGGTTAAAAGCATGATGATGGCCTGTACACATTAGTGGAAGAAGCATTACCAGCTATAAGGATCAATGCAGGCCTCTGAGGCCTCCGGCTGACGCCTATGGTTACACGTAATCTCTGGGTGACTGTACTAGGCTGCAGTGTTCTCTGCACACATAGCATCGCTGCCATAACAAAGACTTCTGTCTCTGAAATGGTTTTTTTTTTTGTTTACCAGGAAATCATTTATTGTTATTGTTCAATACTGGGTAAAAATCGTAGGCTCTTGTAGAATCTGTTTAAAGCCATTTATCTGAGCAGTGAGGGACTTTCTGCCATTAGGATAAATGCAAACAAACAAGAAAGCATTAAATAACATCAAGATTTGTTTTGTTTGTAAACGTTTGTTAGAGTTTGTTAGAAGAACACAGGTTCGGTCCCAGATTTCACCTCAGTGCCTCCAGTCTTTGTATGGATTTGTGAAATTCCATCAGCAGCTCCTGCTTTAATCTTATGAAGCATCGATTGAGCTGAACCAGGTATTTGAGATTTTTGATGAGAGCTACATAAAATCACTGTTTACTATATTATTATTTGTATACATTCTAACATCAGCTTTTAAAAGCTTATACCTCCCAGCTAAATAGGTTTTAAATATGATCTAAGCCTTCATTAAAGTACTGTACACTAATATAATGACATGTTATTCCGAACCATTGGGCCATTTGTTGTGAAAGGGTCTCGCTAGCCAAAAGCAGACAAGCCTTGAGGTTCTGAAAGGACACTGACTATTTACTCGCTTCCTCTCTATCCTAATCCATAGTGCTGCTCACAAACACTGTCCATAACAACCGTTTGAAAAAGTCAATGGGAATTGGCTCTGACATAATCTGTCTAAGTCTTCTTAGGCCACTGTAGGGCGTAGGAGTGACCCTGCTTTAACTCCACTATACTACGAGTGAGACCGGCCCACTCCCGCCCTCGTTTCCTGTCTCCGGCCCCTCTAAAGCCTGGGAAAAAGAAATGGAAAATAACGGCCTCTCCTTCCCTGCAGACTGGGGTGCTTAAACATGCCCCGCACAGGTTCTGCCCCACCCTGCCCTGCCTGAGATCTGCGCCCCAGAAAAGCTCATTACTTCAATACCCATGATTATCGTCACGTATGTCACAGATGGGCGTGTAAGCCTTCCTCACTCTTCTCTGAGTTAGTGGTCACCAGTGGGCTAACCGACTCTTCCTGTGGTTTGAAATTACTACCCATAGAACTGCATTAGCTGCCAAATAGGCCACTCGGGCCACTAATGCAACACTATGGATAGTGATTCAGAGGCACGGGAGGTGATGACCATTAACCCAGAGTGGGCCAGCTGACCACTGACTACCAGCTCAAGGAAACCCACTTCCCACACCGGAGAGTCTGGCCATGGATGGCCTTAAAGTGGTCCCTTATAATCACGCGTGAACACACAACAGACAGTGTGAACAATGTGAAATTCTTTCTCTGCATTTAACCCATTCACCGAGTGAAGCAGGGGGGTACCTTGCTCAAGGGTACCTCAGTGGTGCCACTAGCAGTCCTGGGATTTGAACCCACAACCTTCTGCTTGCAGGGGCAACTCCCTAACATAATATATATAACAGAATGTTTTTTGCTATAAATTTCTTTATTACTTACTTTATTTTTGCTTATGGCTGCATAGTTTTTATTCATATTTTATATTGTTCTTGTCTCTGTGTGTCTGTGCAGTCTTAACATAAGCAATTTCCTCCAGGATCAATAATGTATTTTGGGTCTAATTCAGAAATATAGACCAGAAATGTAAAACAAAAGTGTCCCTATACTTCACTGTATTTTGGCATGGTCACGCTTACACAGCATATGTGTGTATCTGGGTTTACAGGCAAAAAAGAACGTTACGTCACCTCATAGCTATTGTTTGACCACATATAGTGACAGTTGAATCAATATATCGCGCCAAATACTCAGCCAAACATCAGTATTGGTCATTTGGTTTCATCTGGTAATATCTTAAGTTACAGTCAAAGGCAAAGTCTGCACACTTCTGGTCAAATGATATGTCTTGTTGATTTTCTTTTCTTCTACAAATACTAGAACGATGTAAAAAATATATATATTGTTTGTACGATAACCTCTACATCCACCATATGCTTTATGCTTGATTTTTCTCAAGATGTTAAATTCTTCAAATATACTGTAAATTACAACATGCAGCGATGTGTCTGAAGGGTGTTCTCTGTAGAGGATGTGCAGTTTCACTTATTTTCAAACCAACAAAACATGACAGGGGAGTACAAACTTTCACGCTCGACTTTATATCACATCCTTCCCAATGTAAACAGACCGCTAGAAGCACATTGTAGGGCTGCATGTCATTTCTGCAGCAAGGTTTTCCTCCGGATTTGGCGGCTGGCTGCAACACGAGCACTGTTTTCATTTTCACGCCTCATTTGACTTCACTGATAATGTGAAATGCCAGTCCAATTTCAAATCACCACTCCTGATGCCTCAGAGATGCCCCCCCCTCCCCCACCACCACCAAAGCTTGCCTTATTCAGCAAGTCCGAAACAGAAATAAAGCGAAGTGACATTTAGAAGAAATTCCTGAGTCGCCTGTGTAATTGTAATAGATTACTGGAGGCTGTAAAGACTGAACCCAATAAAGGAAATATGTGCTCACATGTGCATATATCTCAAAGTAAGTGTGTTACATCTGCACCTCCCTCTACACGACAGAGAGCCTCATTCAAGAGAACCAGAAAGAGTCACATATTTCCTTCTCACCTGTCATATACTACATGGACAAATGTATTGGGACACCTGACCATTACACCAACAGGGACTTTAATGACACCACATTGAAATTAATAGTCTTTAATATGGAACTGGTCTCCCTTTGCAGCTATTACAGCTTCCACTCTTCTTGGAAAGCTTTCCACAAGATTTGGGAGTTTCTGTGGGAATTTGTGCCCATTCATTCTGTAGAGCATGTATGAGGTCAGAAGACCTGACTCGCAATCTCTGTTCTAGCTCTTAACAAAGGTTTGGGATGGGGTTGAGGTCAGGGCTCTGTGTGGCCAGTCAAGCTCTTCTACAACGAACTCCTCCAGCCATGTCTTTTTGGAACTTGCTTTGTGTACTGGGACACAGTCATGCTGAAATAGAAAAGGTTCTTCCCAAAACTGGGTCCACAAAGTTGGAAGCATGGCGTTGTCCAAAATGTCTTGGTATGCTGGAAGTAAGGAGGCCAGCCCAAACCCTTGAAAAACCTTTGTTTTCATACAGTGGACACTAAGTGATGGGCAGTGTTGTGCACGGCGTTCATTGAACATGTTCCTATTTTTTGTGAATGCTGAACTGAATGAATCGTTTCACAAATTATGAATGTGAACATGCCACAGACTCTTTATGCTAGAGGTGGACGATGATAATGCCATATTTATTGTGATAAATTACGTCACAATGAGCTTATTTGAGTAAAACACAGGCATCAACTGTAAGCAACAACCACCAGTGACTTTATAAACAACATATTAAACAACAGTTAGTCCTCATTGTACAATATGTTTAACTGGGAAGTGTCATACAGCACTGTGCGATAATCTTGGGCACTTATGCAAATTGTTTAAAGCCATTTTTCTGAGGGTAGAATAATTTGTCTTTTTGCTAGCAAAGTTAAATATAAACAAACAAGAAAAAATATCAGTAAAAAATATGAAGATTTGTTTTGTTTGTAAAATGTAGTTGATATTTTGTGAGCACAAATCACCAAATAAGCTGGGCTGTGAAACGCATTACTGACCGACTGAACAAAACTCTTGCAGAAAAATCTGATAAAAATCACGAAAAGAGCAGAGCTGAACCACAGTTTGTAACACAGAAGGGTCTACTTTTTTTGGCGGAAGGAATTGCCGGCATTCAAGCACATTTTATACAAATTCTTTATTTTGAAAGTATGTTGCAAAAAGCAATAAAACAATAAAATCAAGGCCCTTATTTACTCAAGGTGTTTATTCAGCTATGGTGTTTATTTACTCACAGTGGTGTTTATTTACTCAAAGTGTTTATTTAGCTCAGGTGTTTATTTACTAAATGTGTTTATTAAGCTGAGGTGTTTACTTACTCAGTGTGTTTATTTACTCCAGTTGTTTCCTCACTACAGTTTGATGATAAAATATAATGATGACATAATGGACTGACATCCAATCAGCCCCTTGTTTCTGAAGCAATAATACTCTTGAGGTTGTGCATCATCATAATCAACATCACGGCTGTGATGATCTACGGGGTGTGCAAAAACTTTTGGTAGTGTATGCAAATCAAAATGCTAGATAACCTTATTCATTATGTATTGTGAAATGTCTTGAAATATTGGGATATTTTTGTTCATATTGGCTGCCATTTCTTCGCTTGAACACAATGAGACGATGCCCTTCACTCAGTCCTGCAGTTCTATAATCCTTCAGTTCATCTAAAGCAGGAGTCTATTACTTTCTGAACCAAATCCAAAGCCTCCTTTCTGTGGACAAAGGTCAGAATAGGCTGCCCAGTATGGGGCATATTAAGCCCTGATGTGTGGGACTTATTATTTGCGGTCAGGAAGCCTTTCCACTCCACCAGCCTTTTGTAACAGCCGAACGGATTGGACAGTAACGGAAGTGTATGTTGAGGCAGATATGTATTTTTGTTTCATCAGAATAATTAGGAATTTAACACGTTAATTGAAGGACTTCCTAATTTATACATAATGCTTAGTGCCTCCTGAATGCAGACCCTGGGATAGGATAGTTATCAATCAACCCAAAAACTTCCAAACTGTGTCCTTCTGTTGCTTCTTGTATTATTATTATTTTATTTAAAGTGTCACAAAGCACTTTGTACATATTTATATGTAGTAAATGCATGTTGCATTTTTAATGGACATCAAATCAAAGAGCAGCATCTGGGTCAGATGGGACAGATCAAAGATCACCGCAAAGTAAAAACATTACAGCTCAGACAAACAGCTGAATACAACCTTTGCTTTTGCATGTTTTCAAGCATGGTATGTCTAGACTGTCATGCAGACCAGATTGAACTTTTCGTGAAGTAAGGGAACAAGGTCTGAAAAGCAGGTGTGTCCCAGTACTTCTGTCCATATCGTGTATCTGTCTCATTAATGTTGTTGATTGACAATTGCTGGGTTCTGTATTCTTCTATGGCCACCTGCTTTATGTATACTGTCAGAAGGTTACATGTACTAGAACTAGAACATGTCAATCTATGTTAATTGGTCTTGGACAGTTGTTATTGCCTTCAAAAAGACACATTGAAGCATTTTCACTGAGTTTCTAACAATGACTTTGAGCACATTCATGACGTCAGTGATCACGATCAGCCAATGAGCTGCTCAGCTCACCAACCAATCAGCACTCAGTAGCCTGAATACTAGCACTCTCCTGCCCAAAACTCGTTCTTGTAGAAAAATAGAAATATGAGCTTTTTGAGCTTTTGTGTTTTTTCCTATAGTATTCACTTCCACTTTCCAAATTTAAAGACAATTCATGTGTGAAAGACACACGGATAACCTAAGAATTATTAACATTTGTAGCCATTCATGCCATTTTCCCCTATTCAGTAAGGCCACCTCACATAAAAACAGTCTAGGGGGAAAACTGGACATTTTGAATATTAATGTATGTTATTAGGACACGGTTTTATTTTATTTTACTATCTATGGATCATTTCTTGAATTGTGAATTGTGAAAATTGAAAATTGAGTTAAGAGTTGTGTTTTTTTTTTTTGGACAGTATACATGAATAGGTGTGTATGTGTGTGTGTGTGTGTATGTGTGTGTGTGTGTGTGTGTGTGTGTGTGTGTGTGCGTGTGTGTGTGTGTGTGATTACCTGACACTCCTCCTGCCATGTAGACTGCCAGCATCACTCCTGTGGTGAAACCGATGTGGATGGTGAGTGGTTCCCCCAGAGCCCCCCGGCTCAGGACAGTCTGGGCAACAGAGCCACAGCCAAAGAGCTGAAAGAGGACAGGGGGCAGATAAGGGGGCAGATACAGACACGACAAATCACCTCACAGTATCAGAGGGGGCAGGCTCCAGAAGAGAAACAACCCCTCATGTCCAATGATGAAGCATGAAAAACTCTCTTGTTCGACAGAACTTCAGGTCCAATTAGAAGAAAACAGTGGATCAAAGAATACAGCTAACTGTGGAACAGACAAGACAGAGGAGCAACAAAAGCTGTCCAGTCCTATAATGCTCCAATTAGTAATTAACACTGATAGAACTCAACAGGACACTAAAACTGGGCTAAAATCTGTTTGAAAAGAGCATCCAGCTCTGTTTTTGGGGGGTTGGCAGTGGTGTGCTGGGAGGGGCTGGCTAAAGGTTAAAGGATGTCCAGAGTCTTGCTCAAAAGCTTGCAAACAAATTATCCAAGCACCTAACTAAAATTGCTTAACATAACCAAGGTCAAGGGCCAAAGGGTACCTCATTGCCCATTGTTACATTTTACCACAGTTACTAACAACAAAACAGTGCAACCCTCTCAATTATTAAGTTCGAGTGTTTCAGCCACAATAATTACTAAGAGGTATATAAAATATGAACTGAAGAGGTTGGTTTCTTAATAGATGGCACTGACATAGAATACCAGCTTCGTCACAAGTCAGTTTGTGAAATGTTTGCCCTGGTACATCTGCCCCAGCCAACTGTAAATGTGATTACTGTGAACTGGAAGTTTCTAGCAGCAACAACAGCTCAGTACTGAATCAGCAGACCACACAAATCACCTGTTATAGAGTTTTAAACTGTTTTTGGAAGCGACATCAGCACAAGTGTTTTATGAGTTTTATGTATTTCCACGGCTGAGCAGCAGGAAAAAAAAAGCTGAGAATCACTAAGGGCAATGATGAATCCTGTGCTGGAAGTCTGATAAATTAACCTGGGTTTGGTGGACACCATTAAAACTCTACCTAATGGAATACACAGGGCCAACAGCAAAGTTTGGTGGAGGAGGAATAATCACAATCCAGTGAATGCAATTGTTTACAAAGACAATATAGTTTGGAAAGACTTTTCTCTTCCAGCTTTTCCATCTTATGCACAAAACAAGGTTCATAAAAACATGGTTTGGCAAATGAACATCTTTGGTATGAAGCGAAATCAGTTGTGAGCCAGGAACTCTCATCCAGCATCACTGTCTGACCCCACAAATGGTCTTTTAACTCAAATTTAACTCAAAGACAAACGCCCTTCCCAGAAGACTGGAGGCTCTTTTAACCACAAAGGGAGGACGTGCAATTCCATATTAATGACCAAGGTTTTGGAATGGGATGTCCAATAAGCTCGTCTACATGTGGTGGGAAGATGTCCACATACTTTTGGCCATAAAGTGTAACTAATTAGGTTTGCTTGGATGATCAGTTACAGGCTTTATCAAAACTCAGGTTAACAAAGTAAAAGATTTGTACACGAATGTAAACAACTTTGCGTTGCATTTACTAATCCTTAAACGGAATACATCACCTAATACATGGCTAATTGTGAGAGAACCGTTAACCTTTGATAGACCACTTCAAATGAGGTCAGAAGAGGTGAACACACTGAAATGAGGGATTACCGGGGTGAAGATGGGTCTGGAATGAAGACTTTACTCTAGTCAATGAGGATGTATTTACATAGACACCCGCTGTCTTCATTCAGAGGAAAGGTTGGGGAGGTTAGATCTACACTCTTAAATGTGAGGGTGCCAAATGGAACCAAAAGGGTTCTTTAGATTGATGCCATAGAAGAACCACTTTTAGTTTCATAAAGAGCCTTTTGATGGATGATCCCTTAAAGAAATGTTATTTAAGTGAGATCTGAGTGTAATGAAGCTTTCTGCACCAAACGACGTTTGAAGGAATGTGACTAGTCAGTAGTGAGTATTTGTCATTACTTAGTATAAATATCACAGCACCTGCTCAGAATTTAGCAGTAAGGGTGAGTGATGTGAAAAAAAAATTATATATATGTGTGATGTGATATTAATTCATCGCAATAACAATAAAGATCATCAGTTTGCCCACCCCTAATTTGACACAGGCGTATGAAAGCTGACTCAGTCTTTAGGGTGAAAAAAGTGAGTTTGCAATGTGAGCATCATTTCCATGAATAACATTTATCACAGCAGTACAGTTACATCTTTCAGTTTATGTATGTTTGCAATAACTGCATTGATGCAACATTTTATTCATGTAGTAATTAATCAAATTCATCACTTAGAATGAAGGTGATTCAAAATGAATGAAAAAAATCATACACTTTTTAAACATCAGTCAGGCTTTGGAGAATTTTCTACCAGAGGTCCACAAGATTCATGTGCTTTTAAGTACCAAAAACAGCTCTTGGCCATTTTCTAAACTCTCCTTTTCCCAGGCCTTCAGGACTGATATATTTAAACGAGTGCTGTTCTGATTGGCTGCTTGTATTGTGCTTAATTCAAAAAGCAGTCCAGGCTGAAACACTCCTTGTAACTTCACCATGAATGGACGGGGTTAAACCACTGTTGGCTAAATAGCAAATTTACTATTTTTTGTGACATCACTAAAACAAAGAGGTCAAATTGGGCTGCTTGTGCAGCTTATGGTCCAAAAGTTCACCACTTCCAACTGCTATAAAAAATTGGGACAATGTAACATAAAGAAAAGAAAATAAGCAATGTAAACAAAGATAACATGCTATCGACATACTATCATTAAAGTAGACATGTCTATTT
>JBBPCX010000040.1:24392640-24410243 GCA_037974365.1 Hydrocynus forskahlii | reverse complement strand
ATATACATAAATGAATAACAGACAGACGGGTAGATAGATAGATAGATATGAATGTATTAAAGGTGTGAATTGTGTTTATGGATGATTATTAGTAGTAATGACACCAGGCACGCGGGTTCACTAACACTCCTGTAATCACTCCTTTATACCTCTGATTAAAGTTTATAACCGGACCCTGAGCCGCGCGCCGGCGGGTGGGGGGGGGGGGTTTGGGGGGATACTGGGCGGGGCTTGTATGTAAATAAATGCACGCGCACTGCTGCTGCCCAATAAAAACTGAGCGCCGCTCACACCTGCTCACACGCGCAGGACGAGATCCAGCCGGCCTCACACACACTCACACACTCAAACACCCCTACTCTCTCTCACACACGCGCTCACGCATTCACTCAGAGGCGCGCGCGCGATGGCAACGAGCGCAACGGCAGGACTCGAAGGAGAGGCGCAGCGCGAGCCCGCCGCGCTCATGGCCTCACTGAGACTCACCCCGCGCCCCCTCAGCAACCCGGAGATCACACACACCAAGGTGAGAAAGAGACCCCCACACTGCGGGACAGGGCATCTCAGGTGTGCAGCGTGTGTTGCGTTTGTCAGGTGTTGGGTTTTTGTTGGGCTGAAGTGTCAAATGTTGGGTTTTTGTTTGACTGAAGTGTCAGGTGTTGGGTATTTTGTTGGGCTGCAGTTTCTTGTGTTGGGTTCTTGTTGGGCTGATATGTCATTTGTTGGGTTTTTTTGGACTGAAGTTTATGTGTTGGGTTGAAGTGTCAGTTATTGGGTTTTAGCTGGGCTGAAGTGTCAGGTGTTGGCTTTCTGTTAGGCTGAAGTGTTGTGTTGGGTTGAAGTGATATGTGTTGGGGTTTTGTTCGGCTGAAGTGTCATTTGTTGGGTTTTTGTTTTGGTGAAGTGTCAGGGGTTGAGTTTTTGTTGGGCTGAAGTGTTGTGTGTTGGGTTTTTTGGGCTGAAGTGTAAGGTATTGGGTTTTTGTTTTGCTGAAGTGTCAGCTGTTGGGATTTTGTTGGGCTGAAGTGTTGTGTGTAGGGTTTTTGTTGTTGTGTGTTGGGTTTTTTGTTGGAGTTTTTGTTGGGCTGAAGTTCTCTGCAGTGTTTGGAACAGTAGGAGTGAAAGGAGATCTGTCCTGTTCGGAAAGTGTAAAGTTCTCTGCAGCAAGGAGTTAATGTGTCTCTGCTGCGCTGAAGCTCTGTGACGTGTTGGTGTAAAGTGTTCTGAAGTGTTTAGAGAAAGTGTTGAGTGAAGGTGGTCTGTGTTGGTTGAAGGTGGTCTAACAGGCTTCGATTAAGATCTCTTGGATTAAGAGTTAAAGTGTGGTGTTACAGTTCTTCAGCGTGTTCTGTTAAGTCCTCTGAAGTTTCCTGTTAAAGTGTCCTGGGCTAGGTTAAAGCTCTCTGCATTGTGCTCCAGTTTTTTAAGTGTTAAAGAGGTAAACTGTTGTATTTGATTAAAGTTCTATAAAGTGATGGGTTAAAGTTCTATAAAGTTATGGGTTGGAGTTCTATGAAGTGTTGGCTTAAAGTTCTACAAAGTCTTGAGGTAAAGTGCTCTAAAGTGTTAGCTTAAAGTTCTACAAAGAGTTGGGTTACAGCACTCTAAAGTGTTAGGGTAAAGTTCTTTCAAGTGTTTGGTTAACTGAGGTAAGCATTTAGGTGAAGTGCTCCATAGTGTTGGGTTACAGTTAGCTGAAGTGTTGAAGTAAAAAGCTCTAAAGTGTTGGGTCACAGTGGTCTAAAATGTTTGTTAAAATTTTCTCAAGTGTTTGGTTTTCTCCATTTTTCTCTAAGGCATTGGAGTAAAGTGCTCTGTAGAGTTGATTTGAAATCTTCTGAGGTGTTTGGTTTGGTTTCTCTAAAACGTTGGGTTAAAGTGTCATTAAGTGTATAGATCATTTTTTCTAAAATTTTACGTCAAAGTGTCCTAAAGTATATGGATCTTTTTTTCTAAAATGTTGGGTTAAAGTGTCCTAAAGCATATGGATAATGTTTTTCTAAAATGTTGGGTTAAAGTGTCCTAAAGTATATGGATACATTTTTCTAAAGTTTTGGTTTAAAGTGTCCTAAAGTTTATGGATAAATGTTTCTAAAATCTTTGGCTAAAGTGTCCTAAAGTTTATGGATAAATTTATGGATAAGGTGTTAGGGAAAAATACATTAAATGGTTGAGGTGATGTGCTCAACAGTGTTTTGGCAAAGTGCAAGTAAATATTCATTTAAAGCATTTTGAAGTGTTGGGTTTATTTAGAGCAAAGTTCGGACAATGTGAGGTTTTGTGCATAGAAGGCAGACATTAAAATGGAGAGGACAATGGGGGGGGCGGTGAGAACACTGTCCTCTACTGTGTGTGGAAGTGTAGAAGAGCTAAAGCTCTCATCTTTGTTAATGAACCACACGACTGGTACATAGTATGTAAATGGTGCGAGCAGCGTAAACATAAGGTTCGATGGGTTCACTTCTTCTGTTTTTGGGATCTTTTGGTCTAAAACTAAAAGTTAAAGCTCCACAGTCAGAGCTGTGAGTAGCAGTGAAGCAGTTCAGGACCTGGGCTAACACAGCAGACTGAAATTAAACCCTAAACCCTAAAACTAAAGTGAAACGGAGTAAAAAAGTACTTTCATTTCCTCACACAATTACTACAGTTGAAACAAATCTCGGACAAAGAACACATCCAATAGATCTGGTTATTATAAGTGCATTCACATTATCACGTCATTTTAATTTATAGTAGTCTTAGTCACATCCATACTCTTTTTAATCTAGTCTCAGTCAACTAAAAAGTCTGAGCATTTTAGTCTCAGTCAACTAAAAGTCAACTAAAAAGTCTGAGCATTTTAGTCTTATTTCATTCAGAATTATTCACAACTATTTTTGTCTAGTTTTAGTCAATGAAAACTGATGACATTTTAGTCAAGTTTTAATCAATGAAAATTGTATTTTAGTCTATTTTTTTAGTAATGCAATTCTATTTAACCCAGTCAATACAGTATATCTAGTATCTAGAAGAATAAATAAAATCTACATTTTCTTTTAGTCAAACCTATTTCACAATTCAAACAAGGTTATCTTATTATTACATTATTGTTACCTTATAGACTCAAGAATACTGTACATCCATTCCAGACACGGAAGACAGTCTGATTTGAATTTACGACATTTATTTTGTCAACCAAACATGTTATTTTGCCAACCAAATAACATCACATCACTTAAAAGTGCAAATAAAATGAAAATGTGTGTGTCTATTGCCATAAAACACACATTTGTAAAACTGGTCAAAGTCCTCACCTTTAGTGTGTTGGCCTGACTTTACCTGAATATTTTTTTTTATTCCTGAACAAATATAGGTTACACAACCAAATCAGAACAATTTAGGATCAGCTTTTTTTTGCCTGGATATGGGAAAGGCTGCTTATCAAAATGCTGTGTGTGGAAACAGGAAACAGAAATGCTGCAAAATAATAATAACGTGTTTTATTATTACTTTTATTATTATTTTATTAGTAGTAGCATTATTATAAATAAAAACACAATTAAACAGGAGGAAATAATGTCTCGTCTCGTTTTCGTCAACGAAAATGAAGAGATATTTTAGCATAGTTTTTATTTAGTAAATCACATTTAGTCTGGTTCTTATTCGTCAACAATATTACATGATATATTTCGTTATAGTTATTGTCACATGACCAGCATTTACGTTGCATCTGGTCTCTTTGTTGTCACGTGATAAATGTGCATTGACGACGATATTTAGTCATAATTTTAGTTGAGGAAAGCAACACTAGTGGAAATTTAATCACAGTGTGAGATCATATCCATATACATTATGAACTATAACAGTGTTGCCCGACTCAGACCCCCAGACCAGCCTTTGGTTGCTCTCTCCTAGCCCCCCTGCACAACTGTAGCAGCTAAAGGGCCCGAAAGGCTCTTCAAAGTAAGGAAATTGTTTGATACTGACGAGCGTGAGGCAGTATGTACTGATGTGCACTTTCACTCCGTGGTCCATATGTTGACAAGCTGCAAAAATAGCTGTTTGGAATTAATTATTAACACAAAAACCAAATCAGGTTTTCAGCACCATCACAGTTTAGCCCCACCCATTCATACTGAAGTTATAAGGAGTGTTTCAGCCCAGACTGCTTTCTGAAAAAGGCCCAACGCAACAGCCAGTCAGAGCTGAGGCCATTTACACACCAGTTTTAAAGGCCCAAATAACAAATAAAGATAGGTTGGAAAATGGCCAAGGAAAAATGAATCAGGACTGTTTTTTGGTGCATAAAATACAAATTTTACAAGCAAACCTCAGGGAGGATAGGAGGCATGCAACTTCTAAATGTCTTTGATTTCAAACAGAAAGAAAAACAGCTTTATATACAGTTGTATGGAATTTAAAGTTTACACTCAAAAAACTTGAGTTGCAAGACTAAGCTCATTCTCAGACAGCGGATATCAACTCAAATGCAGTTGTTATAATTAGCAATAATTTATGTTATGTTGAGGGAACAGAATCTTATTGAATGGAAATATGTGGCATTGTGATATTCAGAATTAATGGATGTTTTATTTTTTGTTTATGTGATTGTTTTAAAGCGAGGAGGAACGTTTTTGATGTGCCCGTCTGGCTTGTTTTGACCGGCGGTGGTGGGACTTTATTGCAGCGATTGTTGCGTGAGGAGTGCTGCCGGGTGATGGCACACACTGCACCGTGGGGGCAAAGGGCAGCGCTGGCAGATAGAGGCCTGATTCCAATAACACGAGACACACACACACACACACACAAACACACACACACACCGTCTCTCCCACCACGTATCTCCACCTGCGCTCGCTCACCTCCTCTCCCGCGGACGAGCGAGTTGGATGAGTGTACACTGAGGGCCGAGGGAGTGTTAGCACGGCTTGGTGTATTAACCCTTAGGAATTTGAATTATCCAGTGTGTGTGTGTGTGTGTGTGTTGTAGAGAGAGGGGTGCTGCTTCTGATTTATGGCTATTACTTAAAGGAGCATCGCTCACAGCCTGTTACTGACTTACACTTTTATACTCTCTATGTCTTTTCACTCTTTCTTTCTCTTCTGTCTCTCTCTTTTCTCTGTTCCACCACCTTTCTTCCTCTTTTTTTCTTTCTTTCTTTCTTTTCTCTTTCTTTCTTTTCTCTTTCTTCCTGTTAAATATTTCTTGCATTTTTCTGTCTTTTAGTCCTTCATTCACTTGTTCTTTATATTTGATTCTTTTGTCTTTTCATTTATTCATTCTTTCATTCATTCTTTCTGTCTTTCTAGCTTAGTTGTGTGGATGTTTTTCTATCCATTCTATTGACACAATAATATTATTTATATGTAAGCACATAATTAATTTATGCATAACTGTGATTTTCATTCTGTAAGTTTACTCTCAGAGATGAGACAAGTGTCTTTATTTTTGTTTGTTTGAATTTGGTCGGAGGCCAAATGTGTTTTTTTTAAAATACCGCACTACTCCCCATCTTCTCTCCAACTATGCGGGGTCTGTCAGGCTTTTTGGTTGCTGTCAAATGCAGTATATCACACACACACACACACACACACACACACACACACAGCCCCCCTTCGACGCTGCCAGTGTGTGGAACTGAAGTCGTGCAGGCCTTCAGTGTGCACCTCTATTCTGAAATGTGTTACATAAATCCATTTTTTGGTTTGTGATTCAACCCCACTTTTATTACGTGACAGTGTTTTTACCCCACATGCTGGCACCACCGTGTGCGTACTTGAGATTACATATTAGAATTTTATTTATCTCCTCCTGCCCTGTGATTGGCTCTTTACTGAGACTCAACCTCAGACACATGTCAAAGTCCTGCACTCCGGAAATATCCTGCCGCTTCACACCAGAACAAATAGGATTTGATTATTTTGGTACAATTCAGAATAACTTTTTAAAAATCAGGCAGAAATTGATTATAATGGACAAATAGTGGAATATAGACAGTAAAAGCAATACAAAAGCAATACAGCAAGCTTCATTTGATTTTTACATTTTAAAATAGTTCAGGAATTTCACTGATTTATCTATTTTTTTAATTGTTCCCAACTTTCTCCCATAATTCATCATGTTCACCCACTAGCTAGGACCCCCCACCCCCCCAAATCACACAAGTACCACCAACACTGGGATAGGGATGGCTGGCATTTTCTTCCTCTGAGTCTATTGAAGCATCAACGCATTTTTGGAACTGTCTCTAATACAAGTGGCAGTTTGAAAAGATGTATTGATGCTGACCCTGTGAAAGCTCATACTGGCCTCCACCCTCCCATGGTTGGTAGTATCATAGTAATTGTTTTACCTGCTCAACAAAATTCTGTAACGTCAGGTAACAGACGCCAGTGCTGGCCAGCAGAGTAATTGGGGAGAGGGAGGGTCGTCCTACACACCTAGTGTCAGAGAGAGAGAAGCTAACTGTCCTCTGTTGGACTCCTGGATGGCTGTGGCATCACCAGGAATCAAACTCACAGTCTTCTGATGATAGGACCAACACTTTGTACCACTCATGAGGCCTCAAAAATGAGTGGACACCTCAAAATCCACGATAACTGATTATACAGGGCCGGCCACAGATAAGTAGCCCGATCTTGTCCGTGGCCCACACTCTATAACAAATAGTTTTGGTTTGAAAGTCTTGCTGAGCTGTGTTTAAATCTGTTGCATCCATAGCCTACTGTTATCACTACATTATAAGCTACATTGCTTCATGAAAGACTTATTATGATCATTAGTAATCAATTAAGGTATTGCTTGTTTTGAAGTATTATGGTTTTAATCCTATCATGTTCCAAAATTGATGCAGCCAAATCAGACTGGGTGCATTTTCATACCACTTTCCAGGGACTGGCAGGCGGGTCAGTTCTGCTAAAGGTGGTCTGTCTGACCACTTTCCCACTGGGCCAAGAGCAGCCCAGAGGAAGCCGTAAATTAGCCTCCTCTGATGGGCGTTATTGATGTTTTCTCTGTTTGCGCCTCTTGGATGGCAGTGGGGGATGTCAGAAGCATAAATGTGCGTTTGCATGTTTGGGAGTAATTGATTGAGGCTCCAGGACCTTTCTATGGGAGAGAGACTGGGAGGAATCTCCTCGCTCTAATTTCACCTCCCACCATGATCATGATGAACTGGTGCTATTCTGCCAGTGAAACACATCTGAAGAGGTTTCTTTCGTTCTTTCTGCAAAACAAGGCTGAACACAACAACATTTGTTTCATCAAATTCACATCAGAATAAATGATCCTTTCTTCCACTTCCACACAAAAAACCCAACATCTTAAAAATAGGAAATTCTCTCATTTATAGGCAATACATCTTAATTTACTTTCTGATGAGATAATTTGTCCTGAAAAGCTTTGGGAGTGTAAGAATGTGCTTTCTTCAAGAAACTTCATCAGACTCTTAAAGTAAGTTTAGCCTTTTAAGTGATTTATGGCACACAAAGATTGCTGTGTCAAAATATCACCAAGGTTTTTAAGTTTGCTGTGTTGTTTCCTCAACTTTGTACATCTGAGCTGTCTGATTTGATCACTGTTGAGTTATGTTGATCACTGGGCGAATGTTGCGCCTGTAATGAGCAGACGCATGTTTTATAGTGGACAGTGCTGCTGTGTTGTTAGGTTTAAGTCAGTCTAGTGTTGTATTACTAATGGCAGAAGTGTTAGAATAGTTACTAGGTAATAGTGATGCACTAGTTAACCCGTAACCATGTTATCAATAACTTACTGAAACATTGTGGGTCGGATCAGGTTCGGGCGTAGATTAATGAATATTTTTGGCGGGTCAGGTGGTGTGGATTGATAACAGGTCGGGTGGGTGCAGTCGTAAAAACCCCTACCCGTACATCACTAGTAGGTGGGCTGAAGACTGCAGAGTTGTCGACAGGCAGACAGATGTTAATACACTTAAAGATGTTGGAATTTGCACCTTCAAAGTTGATCTACCTTGTTTTTCACAGGCCTACCAATATACCTAATTTCTGTCTGCACTGCTACCTGAAACACATCTTGTATTTTGCTACATTATTTCTTGCGCACATTCTACATTTTACATGTTATATGGTGTGCAGAAGACGAGGTACTTTATTATGTGTTGAATTTGATGGAAAAAGTGAATTCTTCCCAGTTCTACGCCCACTCCCCTTCAAACACACCCTTCAAGAATCCCTTTTCATGTTTAAACAACTTATAAACATTTAAAAGTTGAAGCATACATTAATGTATAGTGCAGCACGGGACTCCCCCAGGCCAAAATGTATAAGTAAGACATGAATCCACCTTAATATACTAAATATTTTAAAGATGACACAACACACCAGATGTATTACAGGCACAGTTACTATTAAACTGAGTAATACTGAATAATACTGTATTACTGTATGGTAGGTGTGGGTCACTCTGGAATGCTGGTCAGAGTACAGAGAGACAGAAGTGTGAACGTCATTCATGATCCCAAAACAGCAGCATCACTATGAAAGTTGTAAAATGAGCAGCGGACAATGAAACATTTTTCAACAGGCTATAATAACTAATAGTACAGATGTGACAAGGAGTACAAATGCCTTAATAGCAGCTAGTGAATTATTCACTTCCCTCACACACACCACGGCGCAAGATAAACTATATTAAATATCATTCGTTTCCCGGAACAAATAGCACATACTTCTTCCCCAACACAATAATAGTGTAACAAACTGCCTAGAACATGGGTTTAGGTGATGTTGCGTCATCTACATGACAGAAACACGTGCATAATTATACAGCTGCCCAATGGAATGAAATGAAATTAAGGAATTAATTTTGACATACTCCCCATGTTCCTGAGCGAACCCCTGGGGTGTATGTGTACCACAGTTTGGGAGCCACTGGTTTAGTGTAAAAGAACAAACATGGTTTACAGTTATGTCATGTTTTTGTAACTGGAAAGATATTCGTAAATTAAAACCTCTCATAAGGACTTGAAAGTAGTTGTCTATGCGTTCATCTCATCCTGACATGAATGTAAGATACCTGACCAGCACAGGAATGAGGAAATTAGAACTGGCCTTTCTGCAATAGTTACCTGTTTATGCTTGATGTAGGGTTTTATTAATACATGGCTTGGCACCTCCCAGTACACAGACTCTCCCTATTCCACATCTAGGTCCATCAATCCTCTAACAATTAATTTGTATTGTATCTAAGGATGGATTTTAGTGTCTCAAAGGAAACTCTGTGTTGTCCATATTGCTCTTATTCTTTTATATTTTTAGTTTGCCTCTGTTTTAGCTACTGATGATTGTATTCGTATTTTATTCATATTATTGACATGTATAGCACTTTGGCCAATTCTTGATGCTTTTAAATGTGTTTTACAAACATAATGAACTTACCACCTGTCCATGAAGACTTGAGCCTGAATGTAAACCAGCCACAGTCAATTATATTAGTAATCAAGTAGTCTCGCAAGTATTTTGGTGAGTAATCAGGCAATCATAGACATGCAGTTTGTAACAGCATACATTTGACTTTATGCATTAAGCAATGTAATTTCATTTGAACTGTGCAATGGTGGGATCCTGCTGGTGTGTGTTTCCTCTCTTTCAAAATTGCACACGTAAACGGTGTGCTAATAGCACTCCTTAGGGATACTGTTCAAACTCAACACGTTTCTAGCCAGTGGGGACATCATTCAGCTATAATTCGCAATTCATATTAATTGGTTAAGGGACTAATCAGTAGTCATTACAGCTGTAACGTAAGTGCAATTTAATATGCAAAAATATAACTATGTATATATTATTACGCAAATCATAATTCATGCATAATTCAATTCCACACAATACCTGTAGAGGCCTGAAGGTTCAAGCCTCGGCACATTGTTCACGCTTGAATTTTTTGGCCTTTGTGTGTCAGCGTTTTAGTGTTTTAGTGTCCAGCCGGGCGGTCGGGTGTGCGCAGGAGTGGATGTTCTGTAAGCTAATCTGGGGGACAGCTTGCGTGAACAAGGGAGGCTCCATCAATCCGTCAGTGGGTGAGCTAGTGCAGCTGGGGGCGTTTGGGGCGCCCCTACTTTGGGTGCTGTCCAGCGGGGTGTAATATATGGCCATGTCTGACTGTGAGGGTCAGCGGCCCTGGCTGGCGAGAGCCTGACCCCCACTTCTGGAGTTTTTCACTTCAAAACGCGCCATCGCTCCCCAAGATCCACATCAAACAGCGCCCGAGCTCGAGAGTACACCACGAGGAGGTGATTTATTATAAGCAGCGCAGTGAGGACTCTCTCTGTCCACCTCTCCATTTCTCTCTCATCTCTCTCTCCCTCACTGAATCTCTCTCTCCTCTTACCTCTCTCTTTTATTGTCTTTGGCCTTTCCTTTATTTCCTGCTCTCTCCATGGATAAACATGCTCTGGTAAGATCTATTTGTCATCATCTAGCACACTTATATTACCTATCCTTTCTTCTTCACATATTTTTTTAAAGACATCACAAGCCCTAGAGGTTTAGCGCAGCAAGCTAATCAATCCATAAAGGGCCACTGGAGCACGTTTTTATTTTTCTACACTAAAAGATTAATCGAGATACAGCCTTTTCATTTGTCTCGCCCACATGTACTCCGGCTGGCTGCCTCACTAGTGCCACTTACCGCAGGCCCGGCCGGATGACCGTATATGGGATTCTTTAGGAAATAATTTGATGCAGCATTATTTTTTTATCTATTATATTTGATTCCATAAGACAGAGGTTACTAAAACTGGACAAACTATTTACGAAGTAGTGAAATGTCCACAATAAAGGCAGTACACCAAGCTTTTTATCCAGAATGTCACCATATAATATACTCAAAATAATCATATTGCCACTGTTGCACACAAAACTTTTACTTTGGTTGCTGTTTTTATTTTTGCATAATTATGAAATGCCAAATTTCATAAATGTCAAAATTCTTTGATGATCGGACCAAGAGAAATGTTCCAAAATATCTTTTAATAAAATCTGGATTCCTTGACTTACTTTGAAAGTTGGGAACGTTTTTTTTCTTTGCTTTTTTTGGAGATACGAGGTTGTGGTCTGTCAGCTGCGATTTATTGTATGTAGATATGCCACTATCAGCTGAGATTTCACAAGGTGTGGCTCATGTTCAGATGCTGATAATGAGGCAGAGGGAACAGATAGAGTGATAGTGGGGGTCTTTGAGGGCCTGGAACACGTGCACATTTTAGATCAGTGCCTCCCACCACTACCAAGTGCATAATGTCATAACAGAGAGAGAGAGAGAGAGAGAGACAGAGAGAGAGAGAGAGAGAGAGAGTGTGAAAGAGACAGGCAGAAACAGTAGAGACAGAAAGAGAGGAAGAGAATGAGAGAAACGGTGAAAGGGGATAAGAGAGGGATAGAGAGAAAGGAGAAAGAGGGAGGTAAAAGGATGAAAAAGATAGAGAGAAAAGGATGGAGGAATAGAAGAATAAGAATCAAAAGAGAAAGAGCAAAAAAGAAAAGATGGACATTCACAAAGGAGAGAGAAGAAAAGCCAAACTCTTAATTTCTCACACCAACCTTTTAGCTATAATGCTAACAATTATCAGTGTCCTGAATCATGTTGAGTGAAGCAGCAGAGGGACAGGAAAGGATATGAAACTTCCTGTGCAGACTTGGTGTGGAGCTGCAGGTGCCCTGCTAGGATCCGGCTGCTGCTGGAATCTTGGCCTGTTGCGTATAAACACACATACGGCATATATATTTCACTTTTTATTTCTGTCTTTTTTTTTTCGACTGGAAAAAAAAAAAGGCCCAGCAACGAGTGCCGTTAAATATTCCTCGTCTGTGTGTCTGCCATGAGAAGGCGCTGGGGGCCAAACAGATGTTGTGCTGGCCGGCTGTGGCGCGAGCTTTGGCATCCTCTGGCTCAACCCAACTGCTTCCTCCCACTGCTGCACCGAGCCCCCAGAGAGCCACTGGGGTCGTTTCTCTCGCTTTCCCTCCTCCCCAGCCCGTTCTGGAGTTTTCCCACCGGATTGCGACTCGGGCCCATGCAATCCTGGCCGATAACCCCGCTTTTTCCCGTGTGAAGTAATGGGCCTTGATAAAAATCTCAGCTGAGTTAAGTAGAAGCAGAGTGTTGCACCACTTCAGAAAGCTGTTTAGGAAAGGATACTTCTCATCACCTTATTAGCTCAGCAAACAGGCACCGTCAGGACCCTCAGACCTACAGTTTCTACAAAAACGCCTGGGCCGCTTTAAACACCAGCAGCTGTCCTTATACCGAGGCCTTCACAATCCTGAAACAGCCTCACTGTCCACTTTTCCCATCAGTCCTAACTAATGTGGTCAGTTGGTGACAGAACATGAACAAAACTTACATGTCAATCTGACCATCTCTGCTCACTTGTGGGTAGGATAATTGCCTCTGGACCAAGAGATCATTGTCATGGGTTTGAATCCTACCTTCAGCATAGCACCACTGGGTTCCTGAGCAAGAGCCTTAATCCCAAGTTGCTCCAGGGATACTGTCCCCTCTAGTTAGGGAATGGCAGTCGCTTTTGATAAAAGCGTCTGCTAAATGCCGTAAATGATACGAAATTTGGCTTGAGGGACACACTTGAGGTATCAGAAAAGAACCAGTTTTTGTTTCACTGCAAACAATGGGGGAAATAATAAATAATAATTCCACTTATATTTAATTTAATTAATATGGTTTAGGGATTGTATAAGAATATCATAAGATTATTTAATTTATTTCTATTTTTGTCAGGACTGGGGTGACAAGCAATTCTGAAAAATCAAAACTTTTGATTAAGAGCTTTAAAAACAAATTAAAAATGTATTCAATACATCAAGTATAGTTTCCAATTGAACAAAACAGGGCAACGAATCCTTATGCTCTAAACATTTAAAGATAAAAGCAAACTGGATGTTACATTGTTCTCAGTGAAGCTTTGATAGAAACTCCTGCCACTGCCGGCGGCAATGTTCCCTTCTGTTAATGTTTGGTGCTCCGAGCTGAGGCAGAGCCTCCAACTCCATCACATTCACGCACACATAGGAGCTATAATCTCTTAGTGTGATGTGGAGCTCTTCATGCTGAATGGGCTGATAACTTTGCTGCCGTTTCTACTCCATGAATTCATTTCTTCTTCCTCTGTGCCTTCTTTCTGTGGTGAAATAATTTTAAAAAATCATGCAGATTGGATTGAGCAGAACATGATACTTTTAGTGCTTCTACTAAAAACAGCTCTTTTTAAAACTGAGCAGTTTTTACAAAAAATAAATCAGAACAGGTTCAGTATCAAAGTATCAACATTGGTGACAATGTGTTGTCTCTAGTCTACAAACTTTGTTTTATCTAAACTGGTGCTCATTTTTCCTTTGTCGTTTCTGCAAAAAGCAATAGTTCTCGCATCAATCCTTTTTTTCCAACAAGTTTAACATATCCAGATTCTTAAATAACCAGACGTGACTGCCTTCGCTTTTCTCAGCCTTGAGAAAAGCGTTCTGATTTCCCTCGTCGCCCCCATTGAAATCTCCTAAAGAAAGACACAAAAGAAAAGCAAAGCATTGATCGATCTGAAATCTCGCACCTTTGCACTCGTGCTCTTATCCTCTCCTTTTTTCTCTGATAAAAGTGCAATTTAACAAACCCTCAAGAGTTGATTTACTGTGCCGCCCTGTCACCCTTAATCAACCCTCTCAATAGGACGAGACAAAAGTGTTAGCGCCCCCTGCGCTTGGGGAAGTCTGGGCCAAATGGCCTGTAATGCTTGTAGCTTTTCTGGCCATGATTTAGGTGGCGGCTGGCGCTCTCTGGTTCTTGGCGGTGCCGTTCTGGCCTGTCGCTGCCCTCCGTCTGATTTAGGATGTCCCACAAGAGAGACCCCTATAAATTTAAAAACTAATCCCCTGCTCTATAGGGCTTTCAGTTATTGTAATGGAAAACAAGGCCAGTGTCACTTTTATGAAGTGTTCTTAATGAGAGTCAAATTAAACACACCTCTGTGCCCCTCACACTGATGTAAGGAGGGGGAGAGAGAGAGAGAGAGAGCGAGGGAGAGATGGGGGAGACAGAGATGGAGATTGCTTTATTAACATGCTTCTACTATTGTCTCCTTCCCTTTTTTCTTCTCTTATTTTTTTTCTCTCTCTTTTCTCCACCTCTTTCTCACATTTAATCTCCCTTTGTCAACACCAACACCCCCCCAGTTAGGCTTGATATTTGCACTTTTACGACATTTCATGATCAATATACCATACGAATTCCATAAATTATTAAAAATCTTCTACATAATTCAGTGTATCAGATGTAAAGTCATTCAGAGTGGTAGACTCTGATTAATTTACAGTGGTGGGGAATGGAACCAGGGGTCAATGATCACAAAACAAGGCTATTTTATTTACCATCCAATCCCACCAGTGAACATATGCTGTAACCAACGATGTAAGCAGGATGGCAGTAAAATAGTGGAAAATCTAAAACAATAAGTCACAAATTAAGCCGAGAAACAGGTACAATATGGGCGTGACCAGTGAAGCCAAGCACTGGAGTGTAGAGTGCTGGAGGGTAGGAAGGGGCATATATGTAATTCTGTGCCATAAAAGCTTTTACTATGTTTCAGGGCAAAGTCTTTATAATAAACAAATCAGTGTATTCAAAATCATTCAGTGTAATTACCTTCTGTGCGGGATTTTTTAGATGCAACACTTCAGATGTCTGGTTCCATTCATCACCACTCTGAACAATTCTCTGTGTGTTTCACTAGAACTTTTTAAAACTCTGTAGAATTCCCCTTTAAAGTATTTGAAAGTCTTCATCTAAAGTTACCGTTCTGGTCACATAAGGTTTTCTTAGAAGTGATGAAATGATGAAGAGTCCCTCTGAACCTGGGGTGTGTTGGCCTGGATGGACAGATAGCTTAGAGCAGCAAATTTACAAGCATTGCAATAAACAGCACTCATATAAAAGGGAGAGAGATACTGGCAGGGAGACAGAGAGAAAAAGACAGAGAGAGAGAGAGAGAGAGAGAGAGATTGTATCTGTGTGTTGTCAGTACAGCAGAGGGAGTGTAATGCAGATGAATGGAGGCACAGAGTGCAGAGTGGTACAGACTGATACTGAACACCTTCGGCCTCCATGGGCCAGATTTTCATGCCCAAGGTTTCAGACCTGAAAGCAGGCCAAGTTTAGAGAGAGAGACGGAGAGAGAGGGAGAGAGAGTGGGAGAAAACAAGAAACGGGAGTTGCCCCTCTGAAGGCCCGGAGCCTTGAGCCTCTTCCAAATGAACTATCATTTTATACCCATTCGAACGTAAACACTCCTTATGGTTTACAGCCAATTAAATTGTACTTAAGCCCCGAGAGTTTACGTCGGTAAACACGCTTGAGGCCTTGAGCCTGCAGGACACTTTAACTGCGCCTGGGCCTTTTGTTTGAAACGGAGATATCCCCTCGGCCTGACTGAAGGCAGAGCGTGAGTAAATGTATATGTTTGCGAGTCGGAGCCAGCGCGTGTTTTAATAACACCTCATCCGTCAGAGCGCCTGCCAGAGACTGAAAACAATTTCCAGCGAATCATGGTTTGCGAGACCCAAACATGCCCATTGGCCGGCGGAGCAACAGCGTCATCCGTTTACACACACTACAGGCCCGGATTAAATATTTGGCATTGCCTTGCCTTTGCTATCACACCTGCACTGCGAAAAGATACCCAGTTCCAGTGAATGAATCTCAGATGAATGTAGCCAATATATCTAAAATATCCCACATTTTTCAGTTTGTAGGTTCTTTTATTCTGCTTATTTGAAGTTATTTTTGTGATTATTGCTTAGACTTTACATTCAAATCTTCAAACCTTCTATTGCGCTGGCAGGTAATTTTTCTTATTTTAAGAACATTATCTGCCAGAAAGATTGTTTCACTTGATAAGATCACTGCTGTTTATAGACAGTATTATATATACAGTAAACCTTTGCAGAGCAGGTGTACTCATGTTCCCTTGGAACCGTGGTCACCAGCCCTGCTCTTGGGGTTAACATAAGTAGAAATAGTAAAAGTAAAATGGCCATAAAATGCCAAATATTAAGTGTTTTCTTAATTGAGAATGTGGACTTACTTCAAAAATCAGCTACAATATGTAAATGTGCCTGGGATGTTCAAACATATGACTTTAAATGTCTAGATATAATCTTATGATATTCTTACAAAAATCACATAGGAATATGTGATACATTCAGGTTGTTCAATCTCATCTGTTTACACTCTTTAAAAGAAAAGGTGCCTTAAAGGGTTGTGCTAGGGTTGAAGAGTGTTGAACAAGAGTAAGATAACCTGGTCAGCAGATAATGTTAGTTAGAAGACTAAAAAGCTACCTTTCATATTCATCTTTTTCATTTAAATATTTATTGAATGTCTCTGTAAAACTACAGCACACAGTTAAAAGCTTCAGCTCTTCATACTATGGCTGTACTTTGATGCAGCACCGACTTTCGGATATTCGGATGTCAAGAGCCAGCCTAAATGACAGAAATCTATGAGTAATCCAATCTGACAGGAGTACCATTTGAAGCCACATACAAATGTGGCTTAAGTCAGTTTGGTACGAGTCAGACTTCATGTGGCTTTTTGCTGTTTAGACTGCAGAAAATCTGTCCTGCTCAAATCATAAAATCTGAAAAATCAGATCTGAGCTGGCAGGCCTAGAATGCATCAGTGTACCTGCCCAGGAAAGAGATCCTGAATCTGATCTGGAATGTTTTCCCTTTCCAGGAGATGATTTTGTGGTGCAGCAGGCCTGAGGATTTGTAAACAGAGCTTTTATGTGGTTGCAGAAGAACCCGGCCTGTGCAGCAGCACGTTCCAGCTCTCCAGGCTGCAGTACGGAGCCGTATTTTCCCTTCCCCTTTTTATCGAGCCTGAAAAATGCAGGATTTGAGTGTGAGGCGGCTGTTTAACGGGCCGCTTCCTTTAACGCTGCGCAGAGCCACACGTGTTTTATTGTCTCGTAAACGAGCAGCGACGTTGTGAAACCTTGGTGTGTGTGTCTGTGTGTATGTGTGTGAAGAGGCTTGAGAGTCCGTGTACAAATGTACTATATGTGTGTGTAAGAATGTGTGTGTTCATATGTATGCATTTAGGAAAGCATATGTGTGTGAGTGTGTGTGTAGGCATGCACTTTTAGTGTGAAAGATAGTGTGAGGTGTGTTTGTGTGAACTGTTTGGATGGTAAGCATCTTTGAGAGTGTGTGCACTTTTTAGACATTTGTGTTTGAAACTGTGTGTGTGTGTGTGTGTGTGTGTAAGGAGGCTTGAGTGTCTGTGTACATATGCCCTATATGTGTGTGTAAGAATGTGTGAGGATAGGTATGTGTTTGGGAAAGCATATGTGTGTGAGTGTGTGTTAGTGTGTGAGTGTGAGTGTGTGTGTGTGTGTGTGTATACATGCAGTGTTAGTGTGACAGCGTGCAATGTGAACACACACATTTGAATGGCAAACATCTCTGAGTGTGTGTACACTTTTGCAGACATTTGTGCTTGGAATTGTGTGTGTGTGTGTGTGTGTGTGTGTGTGTGTGTGTGTGTGTGTGTGTGTGTGTGTGTGTGTGTGTGTGTG
>JBBPCX010000040.1:24357014-24382162 GCA_037974365.1 Hydrocynus forskahlii | reverse complement strand
CAGATAGATATAGATATTGTGTATAAAAAATGAGTGTTTATGTGATATGTGTGTGCAGTGGAACTTCCCTCTGATGATGATGGCATGGAAGCTGGGACCGGCTCTCTGCTGTGGGAACACAGTGGTCCTGAAACCAGCCGAGCAGACCCCCCTCACCAGCCTGTACATGGGAGCACTGATCAAAGAGGTACAGCCAACGCGTGCCAGAACCCAGTCACAACAGCACAGCCCTTGATCAAAGAGGTCCATCACTGTGACGCTGCAACATGCACAAAAACACAGCAAAGCCAGTGACCACATAAATTTCTGATCAAAGACGTCCAACACGTTGTGATATATCAGCGATGAGAGCCTGACTCAACAGAAATGTTACGGTGCCCATACCACATTACAACAGTCAAACACAATGACTGCATCTGTCCCCATAGACAGAAAGCAACCAATAACTCCTGTTCTCCTGTTATTTTTCCCAAATATGGTATAAGTCATAGAAATGTCATTTTATTTGAGTTAGGTTTGTAAAAAAAACATCTCACTACTGCTGTCCAACCTGTGCATAGTCAAATAATGGGTTATTTCTGTAAGCCAAATCTTATCTCGTACTTTATTTTAGTAACTGGTTCTTTAGTCATTTTCCATACAGATATATCCTTTTTAATGGAACTACCACTAATTTCCTTACTTTGATTCCACTTCCCACTCATTGCTTTAACATTGGGTTGGACCTTTTTGCTCAAAGTACAATACAGAAACACAAGCACCGTTCTGATGCAACACAGGTTGTAATGGCACTGGTCAGCAGTTGGGACCTTTTTCAACCGTGGCCAACTCTTCTGACCACTGATGTGCATCCCACAAGAAAACATTGCGTCTTCCTCACTCCTCTTCTCCTGAACTGTTGTTATTCCTCTGCCTCTCCCTTTCTGTGGGACTGTAACCCTTGCCCTCTCTTCTTCCTTTTGATGTTCTGTCCATCCTCTCTTTCTCCGGGCCTGGAGGGAGACTGGGATGGGTCCGGATTCCCCCTCCACGGCCTGTGGTGTTCTTGGCTCGGGCCGCTTTCTCTCCCTCTCTTTCTCGCTGTCCTCTGAAGATTTTTTCCTCTCGTTGTGTTTACACAGGCCGGGTTTCCACCAGGAGTGGTCAATATTTTGCCAGGCTTCGGGCCAACCGCAGGAGCCGGCATCGCCTCGCACATGGGCATAGACAAAGTGGCTTTCACTGGATCCACAGAGGTAATTTTCCTATCAGAATCACACCGTCCCACTCCTCCTTTCCTCTGGGGTGACACAGTGACGGGCAGGGGACGAGGCCCTGCTGTGGGCGAGCCCAGCGTTGGTGGTGTTGTGTGCCACTGCTTCGGTTTGAATGGAAATTGCGCAGGATTCTATGAGAAATGCATCCCTACAGACCTCACACAGTGTCAAACAGACATGCAATCAGATGCACACACACACACACACACACCCCACAAACAAATCTGATTATTTCTAGAACAGATTCCCTGGACCTGGAAAGCTGATTCCAGGATGATATGAAGATAAAGCACAGGGAAAGTACACCATGAAATAATACTGATAACTTTAAAAAAAGCTGGTCTCTCTAACTGTTCATATGTAGCTTTGGGATGTTAGTGATACAAGATAGCCAGTCAAAGAAGCAGTCATTTACATATAACAGTCTTGAAGACATGGTATCCCAAAGAGCCTGTTTAATGCAATGGGATAAAAAAAGATTGAAAAATGATTGTGTGAAAAATGAGTTAGGACTGTTTTTTCATACATTAAACTACACAAGCATTGGTAAAAATAAAGCACAGAAGTGTAGGATATGGGCCCTGAGTTCACTCATTAGAAGAGCTGTCTGAATACTTGCAGTGCATCTCAGTACCGTTTTTACAGAAAAGCATTTAGAGCCTCATATGGGAAGGTTGGAGGTGGAGGCCTGTCTGAACAAGGCGCTGGGTCACTGGCATAGCGTTATTCCGAAAGCATTTCTTTATTTTTCCACTCCGTTTTGAACGGGCTGCCAATCTAAAGGTGCCTTCATGGGTCAGCTAGGTCGGATACAGTTTTATTCGTCCAATGAACCTTATCTATTTCGTTAGATGTAGAACACTTTGATGGTCAGCCCAAATAAGGATGAAAAAATGTAAGAGAAAGGTAGTAAATTTATAAAGCCAGTTCTCAAGAGTTTTCCATGTTAGGCATGGAAAGCCAGGAAAGAAAATAGGAATGGATTTCCCTGGAGCGTTTGATCTAGTGAGTCTCGCCAAACGACAACACAATGTCAGTGCCGACATCTCCCTGTAAACAGGGATAATTTCTAACTCCGAAGGTGCTTTGCTTGCTTTGTAAGTGTCTTTTATGTTCTTTCACTCGATTACAGCATCTCGTAAATCTACCTATCTCAGCGTGTGTTTTGATTTGCTCCTGAATATATTTCACATGTATTTGTCATAAATTGAGCCGGATTTGGTGGTGTTTAGAAAAGAGCTAAAGTTTATGGTCCTTTTGGCTTGGCTTAAAAATGTGTTTATTCTTATTGTTAAGTGCGCATGGAGGAGCGACACAGTTTGTGCGCAACTCAGAAGTTCTCCAAGGCCAGAAACAGGAATCAGATGCTGTACATAGCCGCACAATATTGCCGGCAACGACACACACTCTGGCCAAAGCGAAACGCCCCAGACGTTCACAGAACATGGCACCGTGGGCCAAGTGTGTTTTGAAATGCTGTGAAAGTTTGGTTTTCTGTGGGAAGTTGCAGTCTGAATATTTCCCACTTATCACCCCTTGAACCCGATGACCACTAGGTTTTCCCAAATCAAAATGTCATCCTTCCGACAAGTGTGCGGGGAGTGATGTGTGTGACCTAAGTGAGTACAGGCCAGTAATCAGTGTGTAAATATGCCATCACTCAAACAGCACTCCTAACCAGCGCTGCTCTCTGCCTGTCAGTGGAAGCCCTCGCTGCTCCACCACCCACTTCATCCTGCTGGCAGAGGCCACCCAGCGCTTCCTCTGCACCCTCGCTCTCCTTAAGCTTTACTGGCATCACCTTATTTAGTACAGCACTGCCTGGATATATCCACTCATATTCATGCCTGGTTTTTCAGGGCCCGATGAAGCCCAAGCCTAGACTAAGTTTACTCCAAGACTATATTTCTACTACATTTACCACATGTCCCAAACATCAGCCCTTAGAGATTTAGCTTCTCTAACACTCTCTCTCTTTTCACATTCTCCTTCCTGAGTCTCCCCACTTTTACACTCTCTACATTTAGCCTCCCACTCTTTTATCTCTTCTTTCTTTCCTTCAGGCCCTGTTCACACCTGGCATCAACGTGTGTCTGGGGTGAGCTGATCACAGGTGGACCGCTCTAAGTACGTCAGTTCACACCTGGCCTTAGAATGAGTCTCTACATATGTCTCAGGTGACCACTAATGATTGGATATGCAAATAAACACACACATAATTTCCGTTTGAAAAACCTAATTCGCTGTTAGAAACTGGAGGAATATAAACTGTGCCTGATCTGGTGGAAAGTAAAAGATTTAATATGTTTTTTAATAAAAACAAATATTTAAAATGGTGAATTAATATGTGCTTACACAGAGGACGTCAGCTAAGTAGGTGGTCCTTCAGTAGAGGAGGACACACTCGCGTATACACACACTGCTGAAGCGAAGTGGCCCAGACCACCTCCAAACGTGTGATCGGATCTCAATGTGTACTGGATGCTTTCACACCTGGACTTACAGCTGATCGCATCACCCCAGGTGTGAACAGGGTCCTAGTCTCTCTCTTTTACTCTTTGGTTTATGTCCCCTTTTCTCTTTTCTTCTCTACCTTTGGTCCCCACTCTCTCTTTCACTCTCTACCTTTAGTACCCCCCTTTTATTCTCTAGCTTTAGTGTTTCTTCCAGACTGCATCTTTAGTCTCTTTCTCTTTAAGACTGTCTGTTTCTCAGACTGTACCTTAAGTCTTTTTCTCTTTGAGACTATATCTTTAGTCTCCTTCTCTTTCAGACTTTATATTTAGTCTTTCTTTCTGACTGTGCCCTGAGCTGTATTCTCTTTCAGACTGTTTCTTTAGTCTCTTTCTCATTCAGACTGTAAATGTAGCATTATTCTCTTTCAGACTGTCTCTTTAGTCTTGTTCTCTCTGACTGTATCTTTAGGCTCTTTCTTATTCAGACTGTATTTTTAGTCTCTTTCTCTTTTAGACTGTACCTTTAGTCTCTCTTTATCTCTCAGACTGTACCTTTAGTGTCTGTCTCTGTCTGGTGTGTTGGGGCTTCTCCTGTGATCTGGAGCTGATTAGAGGCAGAGAGAGCTCGTGCTGAGAGAGGGTGTACATGCACAGACTCTGACTCACCTCCTCCACGTGTGTAGGTGTGTGCATGCATGTGTGTAGGCTGGCTGCAGGCTCAAGAAGCATCTTCTTAGAAGAGTGGTTGATCTGATAAGTTTGGGTTGAGCAAAAGTGGACATGTCCGCTAATGTGGTCACCCACACACTCTTGACTACGAACTGCTGAGACAAAGGGCTCTGTGTCAAGTGTCTCCCGTGACATAAATCCGGGCTTGTAAAGCTTCTTTGAAAAGATTTGTGCCTGAGTAAGTGCAATGGCACACATCATTAGTAACATCATTTCAGTTCAATAAACTGTAGATTAGTACATTCTGTTCAATGTTTAAATCATATTCTGTCTTATTTATACATAAATCACAGTTGGAAACCTGTACTTTTGACATTTCTCTTCTTGTCTCAACGAGCAATCAGTGACAGCAAAACAATGAAATAAAAATGTTTTGTTAGCGCAGGTGACGACAGGGATTAAGGATTAAGGGATAATATTAAGTAGCTGATGCATGGGATCAGGCGTGTTAGAGGAAAGGAAACACCAAAACATGTAGGACAGGAGTTTCTAAGACCAAGGCTGGGAAACACTGATCTAAATTGTCAACAGAAACCTCAAGTCAGTCGGAGCACTTGGGAAAAACAGCTTGGCTTCAGATCCACAACTCAAAGTGTATGTTCTGGAATTAGGCCATCTTCGTTACTGAAGTCCTGATATAAACACTATCCCTCGCTCCTTCATCCGCCTCGCTTCTCTCCCTCTTCTGCTTCTCTCTGCTCTTTCTGATGGAAAACAGAAAGAGAAAATATTCAGTCTCCGCGAGTGGTGTTGAGTGGACGAGGGTGGAAAACGTCCAAAAGTTTGTTTATGGTCAGGAGTGGTCCTTGCGGAAGAGGGTTGCCTGGCGTTTGGAGAGCAGCTCTCACACAGTGTTGGGAAAGCTCAGGATGAGCAGTGAGGCAATGCGGTGGCAGGCCGGCAGCTGGCCCAGCGTCTGCAGGAACCGCCAAAAGGCCAAGAACAGAACGCAGGATGATCATGCGTTCTCCTGGCCATCACTAATGAGAACTCTTCCCCAGGGACAGCTGGGAAATTCCAATCTGATGTGAAATCTATTAGGCTATTTCCTATTAACGATATAAAATGATGAAACGGTAGTCTGGAGGCAACAGCGAGAAAAAGTTGACCAATAAATACCTCAATCTGCATTCTGAAAATTCCACATCCATTGGGACATGAAATACCCCACATACCTCAGGGTGTTAGGCATCTGGCACTTGTATTATGCAACATAACTTGATCTATAAACTGCTGTGAAAGCTGTAAAATTTGGTACATGTAGTAATGAAAGGTTAAAAGAATTCATACTTCGTGGTTGGGGGCCACTATCAATTGCTATCAAATTAAGAGTAAGACCATTAGCTTAGCCAAATACTACTTAGGTCTGCCTTTCAAGGGCTCTTCATTCCAAGTAGTGCAGATCGTCCTACGCAAATTTGCGGTCAGTACTTCCTGTTCTCGCGTTGGAAACAGGCCGTTTCTTCCTTTTCCCCGCAGCCTCCGGGGCCGCTGATAGATATTTCGGCTGTGAGCTGAGGCCACTCTCCTGTTTCAGTGGGCCTGGAGCTGAGGGGTTGTTTGTGCTGCAGGATTTATTAATGACAGCGTCCCACTGATGTGGAGATTTAGGGGGGCTCCACGACGGAGGTCCCGGGCTAATGCGGCTCTCTGCTCCCCCCCACAGGTTGGCAAGCTGATCCAAGAAGCAGCTGGAAAGAGCAATCTGAAGAGAGTCACACTGGAGCTGGGGGGCAAGAATCCCAACATCATTTTTGCAGACGCTGATTGTAAGTATACAGACACTGTTTTATGGGCGCCCTCCTGGTGTCCTACTACAACATTATGTGCACAGGTGTCACAACCCCCCCCCCCCACCCCCCACCCCCTTGTTAATAACTTCAAAGTCCAGGGTCTTCTGGCCTCTTTCAAAGCACTGTACTTCTAAAGTCAGTAGACAAGACCATAACAACTTGATTGCTCAACCTAATAAACTCAGATGGATCGTTCAGTTGGTAATCTTGATTATTCAGTAATTACTTTAAAATTCACATTATGATTTCGCATATAGAGTGAAAGTAGTGGTACTCTACACATATGAATAGGTTAAACAAACAAGATCTTCAGATATATAAGAAAATAAGAGAGCGCCAGAAGCTGATCTGGTGGTCTGATCAGAAGGCCTGTTCCTGGATCAGTCTGTTGTGATAAGGACTGCGTAAACAGGCCGTAAATCCTTGTAGAACCCAGATCCTACTCCTGACTCTTTGTGAACACACACCGGTGGCTCTAAGTGGCTCTCCAAATCAAGGTGTCGGCTGGGGCTTTTAAATGCTTTCAGCAGGCGTGAGTGGGGCTGCCTCCGGCCCGTAAATCAGCAGAATGGACCCTGCCCTGGCTGGACGCATCCCAACACAGCCATAAAGCCCACTGTTCCATTAACCCCTCACATGCCGGCAGGGCCGCTCCTCCTCAGGCATCAGATATCACATAATGCACGGCATCAGCGTGGAGGAAACTCCATTAGGGCACTGGGTTAATATGAGCGTTTTATGTGGAGCTGGTAACTATGCTTGTGTACCTACCATTTCCAAACTCCTTTTGAACAGTTAGGTCAATTCTGTCTTTCTGTTTGTGTCCCATCTTCTCTCTCTCAGTGGATCTGGCGGTAGAGCAGGCGCACCAGGGTGTTTTCTTTAACAGCGGTCAGTGCTGCACGGCCGGCTCCCGCATCTTTGTGGAGGAGCCCATCTACGAGGAGTTTGTGCGCAGGAGTGTAGAGAGAACGAAGCGGAGGATAGTCGGGAGCCCCTTTGACCCCACCACTGAACAAGGACCTCAGGTACAGGAATCTGAGATTTTTCAGTATTTCCACCAAAGACATAATTATTTCTAACTTGTGTTCATTTTATACTCCATTTAATCATCACTGCTTCACTGCTATAGATTTAGGGGCCTGAAGCAAGAAGCAATAGACATTCATTGGACCTATTTGTGTACTTAGCCAAGACTGTTTGTGTACTGTTGGTCTACACTCTTAAATATAAAGGTGCCAAAGAGGAGCAGTGTCACAGAAGAAACATGGTTTGTACTTTAGAACATTTTTGCAAATGAGGTACAAACATGAAGAACCTTTTAACAGATTTCAGAACCTCCACATAATGTAATAGCAATACCATTTTTTTCTTACATTGTTATCAAAATGGGATGGATAGGGAACCAAAAAAGGGTTCTGCTAACAATAACAGAACCCTTTTTTATAAAGGTTCTATAAAACAGTGGTTTTCGAACCAGTCCTCTGGCATACTCGTACCACATTTTGCTCCAACTCAACTCACAACACTATCCCATGAGGACTGGTTTGAAAACCACTGGTTTACAGAACCATATACAACAGGTTATCAAACATAAAGAAGAACTGTTTAACGCAAAGAACCATTTATGCATTTGAATTGTTCTTTATACATAACACAGCCTTTATCTTGAAGAGATGCAGAGCATAGAACCACACACCCAAGCCAAAATCAATTAGGAGCCTTACCTATTAAAAGTCTTTCACTATTTCCTAACTCTTGTTTCTCTGTCAGATAAGTGTGGAGCAGCAGAGGCGTGTGTTGGAGTTCATAGAGAGCGGAATCAGTGAGGGAGCAAAGCTGGAGTGTGGAGGCAAGGCTGTCTTCTCCAAAGGCTACTACATCCAGCCAACAGTCTTCTCCAACGTGCAGGACCACATGCGCATCGCTAAAGAGGAGGTAAAGCTGCCCAACAAAACCACAGAGACTTCCTACTGGCTCTCAGCGTCTAAAGCTTTGGGCTGCTTTTTTCTAAGTGGAGTGTTCGGTTGCATGTGCATCTGGAAAATCAGCCGTTTGGTGTCTCGTTGTGGTTGTTGAGGCTGTGGAAATGGAAATCTGTCATGTTTTGCATCTGGGATTGGGATAGCAACACTAAAGAAAACCAAACATGCTTTCAGTGTTTCTGACTGACTGTTCTTCATTACCGAACACACACAATCCATCCTTGTAATCAGCAGTTCCAACTGTATGTCAGAGGCTCATTTGCTGATGTGACTCTTCTCGCTCTGTGGTAGATCTTCGGGCCGGTTCAGCAGATTATGAAGTTTAAGACTATTGAGGAAGTCATCGAACGAGCCAACAACACGGAGTATGGCCTGACTGCCGCTGTCTTCACCAATGACATCAACAAAGCCATGGCCATCTCCACAGCTGTGCAGGCTGGCACTGTTTGGTATGTGTCATCTGCAGAGCGTTCCTTTCTGCCATGCCATTTGCACTGTAACATACTGAACATCTAAAGTAATGTTGCTTTTATGTTGCTGTGATAAGATTCCAAATGTCAATTTGCTGTTTTGATGACAACACGGTCTCCAAAAACCCAACCGCAGAGTTAGAGACTGTCTGTCTCGTTTGTTGTCATTTCTAATTAAAAGGTTACAGCCGTCACAGAAACACTTTTCACACAAGCAAACAAATAGAAACTACTGCATCTTAAAATGATAAACGGTTTATAAATCTCAGCAAAGTTATACACATAACTGAAGATTTGCCAGATGAATGAGGATGAAAAGCACTAAACTGGAGTGTTTGCTTTCTTTTTATCTTCAGGATAAACTGCTTCAATGCCTTGAGCTGCCAGTGTCCTTTTGGAGGATTCAAAATGTCAGGCAATGGCCGTGAACTGTAAGAGCACACTTGCACTGCTTCCACTGAACTCACAGACCTCACTTTACTCTTGATAATAAAGTGTGCTTGACAGTCACCTGAAGAGTTTAATCAAGCTTATGCAAAAAGATACAGTCTAATGCAAACATATTTTTTTCACTGTATTGTGCAATGAAGTGCATTGCACAAAACAAACTAACATGACTTGCACATTTTAATGTGCTGTTTGTTTACCTGTGCAATCTTTAATGCAGATCTGAAACCAATGACTTGACCTGTTCTAAAGACTGGGCACCACATCAGTTAGCGCATCCTTTGACAGAAATTACAACCTCCTAGAGATCCCTGCAGCTAAGAGATGTGTATTGTGAAAGTTTGTTGGGTTTGCCAACTTCTTTTCACGTAGAAAGTTCCCAGATTTTTCCACATTTGACGGAATCCTACATGAGTAATAGTACAGCCTCGACAAAATTTATGCTCATGTTACCTGTTTTAAAGTAATGCTGTAAAATATATAAACAACATTTGCACTGGTGGAATGTTTTAAAGAGCATAAGCCAATAATTGATAGCAGATTTCTGAGAAGTACTAATAAGATTTGAGTAGTCTTCTTGCAAATGCTGCAAATCTTACAGCGCAATCGAATGTACAATGTTTGTAAAAGTTAGAACTTTTAGAGGAGTTGGTTTAAACATCAAAAAGGTTCTGTAGATCTGATGACAAAGTTCTTCTAATTAGCCATACACCGAAACGTTCTTCAGGGAACCAAAAGGGCCATTTATTTTCAATCAATTAACCAATCAATCAATCTATGTCTCAACCAAACAGTTAATGTATCAATCTACTGCTCAATCTGTGTATCAATCAACCATTCCGTGAATCAAAGCATCAACCAGTCAGTCAATCTCTCCCTCTATCATTCAGTGTAATCAGACTAATCAGTCAGACAGCATATTAACAGGCCTGTTCTTTTCTGCAGGGGTGAGTATGGCTTGAGGGAGTACACAGAGGTGAAGACCATCACAGTGAAGATGCCAGTGATGAACTCGTAAGGTGTACACACACGTGCTTCTAACAGAAGAAAGACTTCCTCTGGCATTATCACTGGTGGATCCCCTGTGGCTGTCTCCAGTGGTCCTGCACCATATTGTCCACTAGCCATCTCCATCCAGCAGCACCACTGAACCGCCACCTCAGTGACACCAGTGTCCAGTACCCACTACCAGTCTCGTGTCCTCATTAACTCCCACTAGTGGCCTCCTTTCGTCATCTCCATTAACCATACTAAAGCACTCGGAGAGGGCGAGGGAGGCTCACTCTGTAGACCACTCAACATCCAGCGTCCACTAACAGACCCCAGCATCTCCCTCTAGCTCCGCCCAGCCAGACGCACGTTCCAAGAGGTGCAAAAGGTGGCCTTTTGGCTTCAAGTGGGAAGAGAAGGGGGGGGGGGTGTTGCTCTCAAACCTCATATATAACGTCCCTTCACTTCAGTTTCTCTGTGTTTAGGTTTGTACTAAGACCACTGAAGCTATCTGTCTCGAAAAAAGACGGATGTGATCTTTTATTAAATATTAATTCTAAAAATGTAATTGTTTAATTGTCCTGTGTTTTTGCTGTTTTGTTTTTATGGCGTATATATATAACTCTGTATGTCGACGTGTTGACCAATGTAAACAGAAATGGTTTACCTCAGAAAAAAAAAATATACATGCTAATATGAGAAATGCATTTTACACAAATGATTACTCATTGGTGTCCATTTATTTTCATTCTTAAACAAGTACGTACTATGAACATAGAAGGTAAAATATAAAATAATGACTATAGTTTTGTTTCCCGTCATTAAAAAAACATTTTCATTTTGAAACTGCATCAGTGTATTCTTTATATCTTGGGTTTTGGTGAAAAAGGAAGTTACCGGATGTCTTTTTTTTAAAGATATTGTGCCCCTGTTTGACACCATTGTCTCAAAGCAGTAACGCTTCCTCATTTAAAGGGTGACAGCCCTAATGTGAGCTTTTGCAACATTAACTTTTTCCATTATGAATGAGAATGTATTTCGTCAGTAATCATCTTTGCTGAGTCACTGCACTCCCTTAAAGCTGGAGTGACCATGACTGGTGCAGATCAAATCAAGGAAATGATTGAGATAAAGAGCTTAGTAAGAAAAAGGAGTAACCCAAATAATCAAAGTTCATCAGAACCCCCCTAAAAAAATCCCCCAAGCAGTCATGGTCGGTTTTCCCCTCAACCCCCCACCAGTGGATATCTTTAGTCACAGTACAAAGAACGGCAAAAAGTGTTACTTTCATTATGAGGAGAGATACTTAGAAAGGGGGAAAAAAGGAAACATAAAAATGACACAGTGATCACACACTGATCATGAGGCGGGGGCCTACACACATGAAAAATCTAACACATTGCAGTTTGTTGTAAATTTCTTTCAAAATGTACATAAACATATATATTGGAATATATATTTGGAATATATATTTGACATTTTTTAAAATAGTTTATAAAGATAGGAAAATGGAAGCGAGGATAAAAATAAAATAAAATAATGCACTACCAAAGTTGAGAATTAACCATCATAATAACATCATTTATAATTTTGTGGATGGTTATAGAATGAATAATTTAAATTCTTAATACTGTACTGTTAAAATAAAATTTCAAGATCTTACTACATGCTGAATAATATACAGTAATTATATATTAACCTTAAGTAATATATTAACATTAATATATACAGTAATATAAACATTAAGTGCCTGGAGAGTTGATCTCTGCTTGTGAAATCTGAAGAATTCTGGATCTTATACAACTTCCAGAATAAAAATGTTATTATAGCTTCATTCTCAATGGTATACAGCTTTCCCAGCCACTGTGGGATCTTCTGCAACTCCGAATATCATTCCTGACACTTCTTTCGTATAACGTACTGCTGATCATTTGAAACCTGACCTTAAAGAGGACTTTTATAAGAATTTGCAACCAGACTTCCTCCATGCTGTTAAATATAGAGATTCCACACTTTTCAATGGTATTTTATTTGAATACGCCAATGCACATAATGAATCTTATTTAACCACTTCTCTGCTGAGATAACAGATGTTTGAGTCTCAGCTCAATCTCAGCATGTGACAGGGCTAGAAGTACAACGTGAGAGCAGCTGAGGGCTTTACTGCCATTGTTTAATTCCTTTGGCTTGAGTTTTGCAATGGTGTCTTTGACCCTTCCTTCCTGAAAAATCCCTGAAATGGTATTTATTAATCTCACGAGCCCCATGTGAGCACAACGCGCACCGTTCACACAGATATTTCAAAATTAGGAGGGTATAAAAGTGCTGCTCACACGCCTTTTTGGTAATGAAAACATGATAAATCAATAAAAAAATCTCCTATCAGGAGATCATTTCAACGGAGCAACTGCCCAAAGTGTAACTCAGAGGTGCTTTAATGAAACTGTAGCTGAAGGACGCATGTTTTCATGGGATCCTTGGGACGATTTGATGATATATACAGAAGAATGTTTTCTGACAATAAACTCTTCTCCATATATCACATGGCTCTTGGTATTAACGAGTTCCATTGAAACATTTATAGACTGTATTGGGATTAAGTGCGCTTACACAGTGTTGCCTGAAATGTATAGTTGTATGACTGTAAATATGCTTTAACAAAGGGCTGTGAGGCGAAGGTTTGGACAGTTGGGCCTGTTTTGGTGTTACTTCTGTGCAAGAAAGCAAGCGCATCAAGAAAGAATAAAAAATCGTACAATAAATAAGAATAAACAAACATTTCAAAGAGCAACAGTGCAACAGCTGCAGTGGACTCAACGTCAAATACAAATACAAATATAGTAAACCCCCTAAGTCATTTGCAAATTTTTTTCTTAGAACCGAACTAATAATTGTTTGTGGAAACACCTGCAAATTCGCAGAAACAGCAAATATTCTCCGCAATTTCTTTTTTGCTTTTTCCGTGGCAATATGTAATTTTTTATGCATTTCAGTGCTAAATTATTTAAAAAATTTAATTTACTAATTTTGTAACATAAATATTAATGTAAATTCAGCTAAATTTCCATATAAAACATAACTATATACATTTTCTAGTACTGTGGAGAGAACAAAAAGCACCTGTATATTGGCTGCTGCCCTCGTGTTCTCATGTTTTTCGTTTTGTTCTTCTTAAAGCCCTAAGATACGGCCCAAATGCCCCTGCACCTTCTAAGCCTTCTGGCAATGAACTTCGCAAATTTCGGGGGGTTACTGTAATCTAAAATGCATATTTTTAAAGCAATTTAAGCAAGTATTGTAGCACACATCTAAATGCCCACATGTAATCTTAAAACCTTAAAAGGTAATGAGCGAAATAGCGTTTGTTAGTTCAGACCATGCCTTTAACACATGGTTGCTGGAACCATGTGGGCGAGCGAGCAATTGACCCATCACTTTTCCAAATACTAGTTTTTAAAGGACTTAATGCTTACATGTAAAAAACCCTCTTCTTGCACTGCACAGACTCCTGACCTAAAGACACCACCAGACAGACAGTCAACTCAGTGCCAGACCCAATCAAAATCTCCATTTCGGCCGAGGGTCAGGACATTTGAGCAGTAAAACCTTTGCGGGTTTGTGTTTAGTGAGAGGAACTGCAGCTCATTAATCAGGTCAAACCGTTTTTACACTGAAGAACTTGGTCACAGTTTTACCACATTGAGTGACATACTGAACGCCAGTTTCAGTATTTCTTACAACTACCTTAAACTAAGATGTAACGTCCTTTAACCATGATATCTAGTAAGGTTTTCCATCCAAGCTGAAGCCAGTGAAGTGCACAGGATCATAAACACAGACAGTGTTTATGAGAAGGTCTGTAGGTTTATTGCCACATGTAGTGCTGAAAGTCAGCTTTAGACTGTTTTGTCTGTCACCAGCATGCTTTTGTCTGTCACTAGAAGGCCGCTCATCCCTGTGAGAAGGAGTTTTGGTATGATCCTCATCACAAATTTCAGTTTTTTAATAATGTATATCAGGGATTGCCTGCGTTAACTGGCCATGGTGGAACTCAAGTAATGTACAAATACATAATAAAAATGAACCATTTAATTCCAAAATATGTTCTGGACAGGAATCCTGGGTATGAAATTAGTATCTTATATTATGTGGTTCTACTATTTTATATTTGTGTCACCAATCAGTCTTCTAGGAAATGAAGTGACTTTCTCTTGGCTCCTGTTGAGGATTCAAATCTAAGCAGTTTTACATCATTGCTGTGGCAGTATCTATATATATATATATATGTGTGTGTATGTGTGTGTGAGTGTGTGTGTGTGTGTGTGTGTGTGTGTGTGTAATATTGGACCAATGAGTGTAATTTCCAATTTTAATCTAAGCCTTTCTTTCTCTGGAAAAGTTACTGAGGTTTTAGACCAACAGCGTCTATATAGTTTGCTGAACAGTTTATAGAAACTTCATAAGGAACTGAAGGAAAGTGCAGACTCTAAGGGAACAAGCGGGTGGTGAACAGTGGCAAAGTCAGCCAGAAGGCCAGAGTACACACCCTAACAACGCCCATGCATCATCTCAGAAAATGTTGAATCATTAAAACCTTCAGAGTGTGTCACAGTGCCCTTATGTAGCACTCTTCAAATAGAGCTATGGAATTAAGCCTTGCTGAATACATATTTCATTGAGAAAATCATCGCTCTCCTCTCTTGCAGGATGTTCCATGTCTCCACCCATTTCAGCCATCTTGCATTCGGTTCAAGGTTAAGTGGCGATAAAACATCCATCAGGATCTGAATCGTAATATTTCTGCTCCACGTAATACATTTATTGGACAAAGCACTTACGGTGTCTGATAAGTATCATTCACTGATCATTACCCTGTGCTCTTGGAGAAGATTTATAATGAAAGATCTGCATCACCTTACCATCTATTGAATATGAGGAAGTATTAAGGCCCTCGGTAAAATCGCCTTGGTTCGCTCATGGACACGCATTTCCGCTGAAATGAATCACTTCTAATGATGTATGGATTTTCAACGCTTTGCCAAATAGTTCGCGAAACTAATGCAGGACTCGTTTAAACGGCCGGGTTCTAAATGAGATTGCGACATTAGAGCCTTGAATGAGCTCGTTTGTCTTCATCAAGATAAGAAGTGGGCCGAGATAACACAGGCAGGCCCAGCGCCGAGTGACAGGAGGCCTCCAGGCCCCCAGCAGCAGCACCTTTAACACCGTCCCCCTCCAGAGGGAGACACTTACAGCCCCAACCACTCAACACAACCACAACCACACACACACACACACACACACACACTGCAGAAACAGCTAAATTACAGAGTTAAAGTGGTTCTTGTAGGGACACTTTGTATTTCTGAAACTTTCTAGATGAAAGAAAACATCTCTTTTCAAAAGAGCGTGCCCACATCCCCCCCCCAACACCTCCACCCCAACCACCCTGCCCAACACCTCCAAACACTCTGAACACAGCTGGACAACAGAGTTAAACCAGGACCCCCAGTGGTCTCTGTAAAAATGTCTTCAAAAAAGTTTGTAAGATCTGTTAATGCAAGAAACTGCACTTGAAAGATATTATTGGTCCGTTTGTCATAAAATTTCGTAACTAAATTAGATGTTCTTATGAAAAACAGTAAACGGGCAAAACTAAATCTTAAATCTAGTTTAAAAATCAAAGAGCTCTTATTTATCACCGAGATTGCTGTAAGAATATTCTAAGATAACATTTTGTACTTGTTCTTGTATCTAGTGAAAGTGTCGTATTGCATCGGCAGATCATTTTCTAATTTCAGTAAATATTGCATAAGACAGCCAAAGTGATGTGGCAATGGAATGAGACACTTTCATGAGACTCTGTTAATTGCACCACCAGCCAATTCATTCACTAGCCACCATTTCACATACACACACACACACATATACAACCCCCCCCCCCCCACACACACACACACACATCATGCATGAACACAGAACAACAGCATTAATCTAGGAAACTCACTGTTGCACATCACTGCTGTCTTATGAAAACTGTGCATCTCTGAAACTGTAACTCTACTGGAAAAATAAAGTGGTTCTTTATCCCATGTGAGAATTTTCACGTTTTTCTGATCCTGATCTATCTGTAATGAAATGGTCAGCCAGTGTAAAGAGCTTTCATTGGAGGTTCAAAAAAACCCATCTCTAGACCTACGGTAGCTATTATTTATCTCTCAGTCCTCAAATCAGCGCGTGAACCATTACGGAGAGTGTCCTAAACAGCTCATGAAGCTGTCAGCGCACCTTGCACTGGACCACAACAGTTGCATTGTTGGGTTTTTTTTCAGCGAACACTTTAATCCTCCTGATCCGTTATTTCGGCCTCAACGGCGGCTGAGAACCATAAATCATCACTAATAATTAGCTCGTAGCTGAGGATGCTTGAGTCTTCTCCTCAGGGCGTGACTAATTTCTGAGGCGAAACGACAAGACGGGGGGAAAAAGAAAAGGAAAACACTTGAAGCGGGCTGGGCCGCGGCCAACTTCTCCCCGACCTCTGCCCCCCTGGTTGGGAGTTAGCTAGTTTCCTCTTTCCTCTGACATCACTGGCTGAGGAACAATAACACGGCCCCAACTGCATGCCATTAGGGCTTTCTTACATGCACAAGGGAGAACTGGACGCAAAATCCCTGTTCGGCACAGACGCTCCGCGGCGTTCCCAGATCCAAGCAGCTGCACAGCTGCCCTGCATGACAGAAACAGCAGTGGACACACACATCCCAGCCCGTTGCGGAAAGAAAGGAAAACATTTCCGAAAGCAAGCCTTTCCCAACCGTGGGGTACCTCGCTGTCCTAAAGACCAAGTCATCCCACTGGCATGTTTTCAGAGTGAATGTCAGAAACGGACACCTGTTAAGCTTCTGATGTCATTAAAGTTATTGAGGAAATAGACGTCTGGATATTCGTGCGATGACCCAAAAGTATCTTTATTGCTGCATCCGTGGAACTTTTTCGAAATGACATGAATCACCCACGTCTGGAGCTCTATCATAACTTGCAAGTTATGTGTAATAACACCAGTGGTTTACATTAGTTCATTGAAATCCTTCTGAAACAGTCACCAGACAACTACTGAGGTCTGTTTGCTGCATCTCAACAAACAGTCCCAGCAAACTATCCATGGGCTCTCAAGCCGGACGTGGCAAAGCCAAGGCTGTTCAGCACCAGGCAGATGAATTAAAGCCCAAACGATGCGAGCATCTTAGGTCCCTGGACACACAGCCTCAAACGCCGGTGTCTAGTTAACTGAACCCCCAGGGAGTCTGGTTCTGAAAAATTAAAGCAAATTGCCGTTTGAAATCAGTGCTTTTCTCCAAGCTCTCTGATGTTAATTTGTTGTTTTAGACTTTTTCAGAAACACGAGCCAAACACACACACACACACAGACAAACCAGAGAGGCTGTAGGGAAAAAAATGCACCTTGTGTGATTTTTTTAATGCGGTCCAGATGTGCAGGAGGCCCAGGGAAACAGGTGATGATAGCATTAGGCCAGGATTGCACACAGATGGAAAAGGGCTTGAACCTATTTCTGCATCACCACTGGTGCCATAACTCTTTCTCTTTCTCCTCTCAATGACAAAAACAATTTCAAAGTGAATCAAGCTTGACCGGCCTTCCTTGTTGTATAAACTCGCTGGACCAAGGGTCTTCTTGTCGGGGTTTGAAATGTCTGTCAAGCAAAACAAACCATAATGTTTTTTATTTTTCACACTTGCCCTCACGCTTTTACATGCAGATGTCCGTGTCCATGTCCTTGCACGAAGCATTCTTCGAAGGCAGGAGGCCTGCATTATTAAAAACAAAAAGCAATAACATTGACACAGAGATTAAAAATGAATACATTTTTATTTTATTTTTAATAAAGTAGGCCTCCCACCTTTGAAGGCAGGAAGCATGCTTTATTAAAAAAAAACATTGAAACAGATTAAAATGAGTAAACTGCAACTAATTTATCAATACGTTGTAAAATATTGATGAAAAAGTCGATATATGAAACTTCATTTGCGTCAGAAGGGGCAACAAGGCCTTAGTCAAGACGACTAACGTTATGAAATATGCTTAAAAATACAAAAGACCAAATATTACTAGGGATCTGGTCACTCAAACTGCTACTCATTACAGTAGTAAGTGTTGAGAAAGGCTTTACTCAGTAACCTGTGGCTCGGGCAGAAACCACAAGGTTTCATCATTGTCGCCTTGAACGCTGTCGTTCTTTAACAAGAACTCAGCAAATAAAGCTTACACACGCAAAAAAACCCTAAAATTATCAGCACTTTGTTTAGTACGTCCAGATTCGTCCGTTTGTTTATGCCCACTATTGATTTATCAATAATCATAAATCATAATGCATTTCCAACTTTAGCTGGAATTATCCTATCTGTGTATCTGCTTCATATACAGATATGTGGCACATATACTGTGCAAAAGTCTTAGACATCTACAAAAGTAATATTTAAAAACTGTTAAGATGAGCAGTGAATGTGTTTTCTCATAATAACATAACTAAATGTTTTAAATAAGACTAAATAAGAATAAATACAAATAACATTGTACAGTAAACAGTGATCTTATGTTCAGTATATCAGTGTGTTTCTTGTGGAAGACCGGTATTACTTGTAGTTTCCATCAGAAACCTGGTTTGCCTCAGTCAGTTCTTCATTAAATTAAATCAGGAGCTGCTGATGGAGTTTCACAAATCCAAACAACGGCTGGAGGAACCGAGCAGGAATCTGGAACCGAACCTTCTCCTCACCAGCTAACAAAATACCAACTACTTTTTTCTTTTTTACAAAATCTTGATTCTTTTTACTGATTATTGGTTGTTTACTTTCATTCTAATGTTAACTTTACTAGCAGAAACACATGCTGAGACATTTTGCACTTTTGCACAGCACTGTGATGATTGTTGTCCCTGCTCTACCACTCCTGATCCTCTCTGTTACTTAACAAGCCCTTCCTGAGTTGGATGTGGGTGCATTAGAACACGGGGAGCACAGCGAAAAACAGTAACACACTGAATATGACATGAGTCAAATGTCACTTGGCTGCACATGAACAAAATATACTATATCAACATAATTACTGGCTTTCATTTGACTTCTTTTGGCTGAAACCGTGTTACTGTAATGCATTTTATTCATTCAACTAACCGACACATCTAAGTCATGTGAATTCAATGCATCATTAGTTTCAGCACAGGGAAAATCCACTGACAAAAAGTGAGGCATGGACTTTACTTTGTTCAAATAAATTACATCCACAATTACTGCCAAAAGAAAGCCAACCAAAAGACAAAGTTGCACTGATGTAGTACGTATTATTCATGTGGAAATAATGCACCATGTGCACCAAGTATATTTCAGTGCATTATTTTATTCCATGCACAAAACACTGGGCAGGACCGGGCTACTCCAGGACCAGGGCTGGGTCCGCTGCTCCATTTCAATTCCGCACCACATGGAAAGATCATAACTTCATCGGAATGTGTTTATCCCAGCGAGGAATGCTCCATGTGTGCCTATGTGCATGGCATCCAGTCCTGGGAGGATGCTGTGCTTTTTAATTGCAGTGATTGAAAGCTCACCGAGGGAGATGAGTTCAGCTGGGGAAGGTCTGCGTCCTGCTTCCTGTCAGGTGAGGGGCACGCTGGGTAACGTCAGCGGTAATCAGCTGCGACTGGGCGGCTGTCGGAGAGCCACTGCATGTGTCACAGATCCACGCTCAAAACAGGCCGTGGACGGACACTAACCAGAGCGGGACTGCACAGACAAGTCCAGGCTTCAGCAAGGACGCGGGTGAATTCCAGGGTGTGTCACAGTGAGGAGGACGAAGACGCTTTTTGAGTGCTCCATTCAACGTCCATCTGGAAATCGCACACTTCTGCTGCTTTGTGCCTTGCTGACTATGGGCTGAATGAAAAATGAGGCTGTGCAATGTATCGTCTGCTAATTGTTATCGCAATATCAGCCTCTGCAATACTGATTCTGCAGAAGGCTGCAATATGCAAATTAGTCTCTGTGACCAATCACAGCTCCAGGTGAGTTACTGGGTGTTCTGATGAATCGAGGTGTTCATGTAATCCAATGAAAGTCTTATTGTAATTATTGTAATCTTTAACCATTAAAAGTGTTGGTTATTAGTGCATGAATTGGTGGGGCTAAACTGCTGTAGCCAGAATAAGGAGATGTATTTAAATGTGTTGGTTTTATGATCATTTGTGTGGGGGTTTTTTTTAGCTTTTTTCCATGGACTGTGTTAATGGAGCGGTGATCATACCATTTGAAACCATCTTTACAGACTTTAAGACTTGTTAATTCCAGAAAAGTGATGATACAAGCCCTTTAACATCTTGGAATCGATCGCAACTGCAATATGTAGCGGTAAAATCGCAGTCCATGTAGTTCTAACCAAATTATTTTTGACTGTCTCCAAAGTGCTCAGACAGACACGACCCTTTGAACAAGTTAAGTAATTTGCTTGATTAATTGGGACGAGTGTGGCAGAATTTAGCCCTCCAAGGTTGCCCATTTGAATAAACACATTGAGTGCCTCTTTTCATACCGTTATTTCAACTCTTTGAAATAAGATAAGAAATTTCCCTAAAAGTGTGCATTCTGTTTGCAAGTATTGTGATCTGAATTAAACATTGCTGTGCTTTCTTATTTTGCAGAAAGAAAAAAACATGCTTTTCTGTTCTGCTATATCTTTTACCATTTCTTAAACCAAATGGGGAAAAAAAAGTTGTAAGTGTGGACACAAACCTGTAAATGTAATGTAATTCATTATCTAAACCATGTTAATCAAAACACCTGAACCTTAAGAGTCTATATCTAGACCCACACTTTGGTTCTCCACAGAACTTACATATTAGTTTTATAATAGTTACTTAATAACTTTCTGTAGTGACTGGGTAATAATTCCAAAGATTAATGGGATAATCCGACTGTAGTTATGAGGTGATGTAATTATGTGAGTATATGTTATGTCAATCTAAAAGACGTCTACACACCTACAGTATGAATGTGTATGTAAGCCTTCGCAGTGAAGTACACAGGTGATAGAAAGCATTGCTGCACTGAAAGCCATTTCATTCCAGCTCTGTGGGACCCTACCTCATCTCACCCCGGTGCTAAGCCTCTCTCCTCTCACACAGGCCGAGTTACGAGGGCCACCCCCGCCCCCTTTAAGCACCCCAAATGGGGCTGCTCCAGCTCTGTGGCAGAGCCATTTGGGAAGAGGATCGTCCAGCGTGATGGATGCATAAGAAAGCGACACATTGTCCCAGTGAGGTGCCGGCGAGCTCCGCGCTGATTTGGCCGCCCTTAAATCACCGCGTCGCAGTGTGAAATGATTCATTCGCGTTAGCAGACAGCCGTATCCCCGGCGACCGAGGGCTCCCTGCTCCAGATCTCACGCCCTCGCTTACATGTTTATGCAGCTGGATTGTTTTATTGGGCCAATTAAATTAAGTTGTGATAATTGAACGTAAGCACCGGAGCTCTGGCGGGCTACCAGCGGGGCCTTCCACCTGTCAGACTCGGCTACGGCCTGCAGAAACCACAGAGACTTACTCAGGCTTACACCTGTGCCGTTTTACCATTTCAGCTGGGTGATTAACTACAATAAAAGGAACCACATTAAAGAGAGCAGCAGAAGCAAGCTTTTGTCCTTTAACCCCTTTGATTCCAGACTTATTACGTTATTAATTATTAGACTTCTCCAAATTATTCGACTTCGTTTTTTGGTTTGATACTATAAATAGGAAAGGACTATTTGATAACTTCTATGAAACTGGTAGGCAAGTTATATAGTTATGAGTAAGGCCTTGAAGTGTAGGCCCACACATGGACCCTTTGATGGGCTTTGATGTTATTTATTGTTTTCGTATAAAATGCTGTGTCTGAGGAGAAAGCATTACACTTCACTCCCTTCAAGGCATTACACATTCGCTTCACAAGCACAGAACGAAGTTAACTTAGTTCACTGTGTGCATGAATGATGTGAGTATCCAAAGCATGTAGGATTATTGTCATTCCTCGAGTCATATTTTTACAGATGTGGTTTCATTTATTGACTGTTCTTTTGTAGCACTTAGATTACATGTTTGCTAAATACAAGATGGATGAATTTTACCATGCTGTATGTGATTTGAGGCACGTATTCGTGAAGATTTTGTTGTTCACAAATAATTTTACAGCAATACTCTTTCACACATGCTCAAATACTGACTGCTGCCTCCCGTGCAGCTGCTCTGTCATTTAAAGTGCTGAAAGTTGATGAGCAACAAGTATACACAACTAATATAGTTTTTAGAAGCCTACCAGCTATATTTACTCATCATTATTGTATTTTTCAAGCATTTGTTTAAAAGTGTTGTTATTAATCAGCCCTACTTATTTATTCATCATTAGGTAGTTTTCAGGGCACATTTTAAGGTTGACCAAAAAATGTTTTCTTGTCCATCTGGTGTGTCGTGCAATTGCATGTTATTGTGGCAATTGTGTTGTGATGCATAAATTGTGTTGTGATGCATAGCCTTTATGTTCCAAAATAAATGTGACAACAGTTTGAGAAGTCATATTATGAAAGAGGAGTAGACTAAAGCAGAGGTCCCCAACCACCGGGCCGCGGACGATATCGGTCCGTGGGTTATTTGGTACTGGGCCGCACAGAAAGAGAGAATAAAAATATTTTATTGATTATCAGAGTCTGAAAGGTCTTTTATTTTGAAAAAAATGCTCGACTGGGTTACGTGATATGGTACATCAAAAAATTAGCCCACAAGCTAGCAAAAATGACCGGTCCATGAAAATATTGTTTTACATGAAACTGGTCTGTGGGTCACTAAAGGGTTAAACAACAAAAAAAAGACAAGTGTTGCTTTAAGACCCCCTCAACAGGCCGCCGGTGGGGTAGCGGCTGTGTTCTGCCACGCGCTGCCCCGTTTCCGGTCTCTGAGCAGATGCTAAATGGAAAGCTATGGTAATAAGCTCTCAGAATGCATGAAAGCATCAGGCTCATTTCCTGTGTGCGTCTCCCTGAGATTGCGTCCCGGCAGCCCCCGTGACTCAGCCCACAGTCACGAGAAGGAGAACATGGCGTGTGTGTTTGGAGCTCCACGGGCCACCTGACCTCCCACTGGAGCTCGCTCACACACTCAGCTGCCTGAAAAACCCACTAATTGTGCCTTTAATCCCCTTATGACAGCAACTGGAGTCGTAATGGGTGTTTTTATAATCCCCACCCTGTGTCACAAAAGAAGCACATAAAGGATTTTGCCTTTGGGTCCACAGTCAATTGAAAACATACACAGTAATTATGTGATGGCACACACAGAAAGCACATCTGGGTGTATTACACATTTGTTCATGAATTTCATGATGATGATGAGGAGGAGGATGATGATTATGATTTAAATGTGCGCTATAGTGTGGTGGCTTGTCCATCAGTGCTTAAAACATTTGTTTTCTGCAACTGAATGCACTCATGAGCTCGTGCAACACATCCTGCTTTGTGAAAGGACAGAGTCCCATATTTCATCTCACTGTGAATGAGTAGAGATGGTCCTCTATGTGGGATTTTGAACACTGGGGCCTTACCATACACGTTCAGGCTGCACAGGCTGAGCTCATTCTTGGCAAAGACGTCTGATCTTGTCACTGATTGGTGATTTGGCAGGTTCCCATGATGGAAGCGTATTACAAGATAACAGTTTTGGCAGCACATTCAGGAGCTGGTGGGGAGAGAGACAGAGGGAGAGAGATTAGATCAGGTAACCTGTTATAAAAATGTATTTAGTTACAAACTTTCATGACCTATTAATCATGTTCTTCTACTTTTTTTAGACACAGCCACAATTTATATATCCAGTCTGCAGCACAGGTAAAGCCAGTGTAGAAATCTATATTTCTGCGGTACCTTTTTGGTGTATGAGGCACTGGCTGTTGACTGTTCTCACAAAGATCAGAATCAGAACCATTTTAATATTACTGGCCAAGTGCACTTGCAGGTACAAGCAAGTAAATGGTAACAGAAGTTGTAATGTACATTCGTGTAATGAGACCACTTCTATTGTTTCATTCATCCTGAAAAGAGCAGCTGGTTTCCTCAAATAAAAAAAATGAAAGTAGGTCATATGGTTCTAATAAGACAGTGGCAATGTACAACATACATAGTGGACGATTTAGTAAATATATTACATATAGTGTAGAGCAGTATGATATTGACAAAATATCAGTATTGTGATTTTACTGCTAGATACTGCAATTGCAATGCCTTTCAATACATTAAAGGGCCCATATCATCACTTTTTCTGGAATTAAAAAAGCTTAAAGTCTGTATACGTTGCTTCAAATGGTACATTTATTCCCTTCATCCATAAAGCCCATACAAGAAAAATAAGCTAAAAAATTCATAGATTTTATGATGTCACAACACCAACACATTTAAATCTCATTACTCTGGATACAGCAGTTCAGCTCCACCTATTCATGCAACAATTTGGCAAATATTTAATGACTAAAATTGGGACTTTTGTTGGATTACATGAAGACTCTGATTCATTAGAACACCCAGGAACTCACCTGGAGCTGTGATTGGTCATCCTGTCAGAAACACAGTGATTGGTTAGAGGCTCATTTGCATACTACAGCCATTTGCGATATCAGTGTTATAGAGACCAATATTGCAATAAACTTTAGGGGACAATATTTTGCGCAGCCCTAATATGGTGTCATCTACAATACAGCCATATTTAAAAGTACTTACAAAAACTATGGGTACAATGATTTTTATTTACATTTCAAACACTGTCCTGCCCAAAGTTAACAGGCTTTATTATGCTCTCTTTGGAATAAAACACTGATGGCATCAATAATCCACTCAGATCACCTTATCCCCAACCTCCAAATCGATCCTCTTGTTTGATTGTTGTATAGCTGCATAATTATATACTTACTATTTTTTCACATTTTATTC
>JBBPCX010000040.1:24305145-24336528 GCA_037974365.1 Hydrocynus forskahlii | reverse complement strand
TATTCTAGCTGCAGGCAGAAATACCATGGCTTCCAGCACTTATAATGATGTTTTGGCACGAGCACAACACATAAACAAGCGCTCCATGCCATATCGAGGCCCCGTAATCGCTGTGAGTTGCATTTTTACTGTACACTTTTACTGCTGCTGCAAGACACGAGACCCAAACAGTGTGGCTTTACAGGCTTAGACTGTATTTATATGCTGCAAGTTGATTCTGACAACACCCCACAACATTAACTCTTACAGCCACAGTTACATACAGATAACACTGGCAATACATAAACCATGCTGTAATTTGACATTATTTCTCATGAAAACAAATTGGACTAAAGTGCTGACTCTAAACGTTCACTCCATGCTGGACTTCACTCTCTTAAGTGGATATTTTATCATGACTTGAATTTGATTAATGTTATTCTAACGTGGATAATCTTGTTCTGGGACAGAAAAGCCATTCTTTACTTTATGACGGAAAAAGCAACAGATGTTCAGAGTCAGCCATGCAGACTCGAACCTGTCGATACACAAAGTAAATTGAATATAATTACGTAACTAATATAATACAATACGTAATACAGTTACAGAACTATGCAAGTCATATATTTGTCTTAAATTGCATCGACTTTTAGGGGTTAATTAGGGAGTGCCTCTAGCTTAAAGGGAATGAATCTGACCTTCAGCTTGGCCCTCAGACCCACCCCCGCTGGCTCCTCACAGGTTCTCCTCTCTCACACCTGGAAGACCGTAAAGTGAGCAGGCCGTAATGATATTTGACATTTCGGTGGTTGTATTTCATGACCCTTTAAATGAAGTTAGCACTCTCCATTTGTAATGGCTGGCACTATTCCCCGAGTAGCTGCTAATTCACACTCCTGGTGCTTGTCAGTTGGTGCATTCACTAATGAGGAAGCATGATTTCACTTGAATAGCACGAAAATAATTAAAACCAGCATTTACATTGTGTTCGTCAAGCCTCACTCAGTGACAGCTTTGGACTGACCTCATGTACACATGCGGCAGGCTGAGCGGCCCATTGCTTGGAAGTGCCACTCGGAGCCTTGGAAACCGAAGCGGGCTTCTCTTCTCCGGCATGAGGGCTTTTCTAAAATTATGCATGCATCTTCTCACTCTCTTTTGTATGAGCTATGGACTAACCTACCTACTGGGGAGACCTTAAAGTGATAGCTTGGCAAAACGAGCTCATTTACATCATTTACCCTATTGCCCAGTTGTAGTTGATCATGAAAAATGCATTTACTTCTTTGCTTCTATGTAGCTAATGTAGCTAACAAGGATTAGAAGCTTATGTAGAGTAATTACTTGACTTACTTGCCATAAACTGTGTCAAGTTGTTCAGTAACCTCGAACAGACGCGCTTACGTGGCTTCTGACACTGTGTGATAGACGGTGTACTAAAAATGTTTTCATTAGAACAGCTAAAACAGCATTAGCGGTCACCTTGATGTCCAGTGTCTCATTCAATGTCTGAAACTGCATAAGCAAGGCCATTTCAGATCGCTGAACTGCTTGCCTGGTTTGAGGTGAATGATTACACAAAGCTAGTTGGTGACTGTGAGCTTTCATTATTTGTTAAGCTGCGTTTACATGTTGGAGATTGACAGAAATCTGAATATCCCACTTCTGACTGTGGCAGTTAGAATTAAAATTTCCCAAAAATCAGACTTATTCTGCAACTGATTTTTTTTAGAAACTTCTCATAGTCTGAGTGTGACTATTCATGTGGCACGCTGCTACAAAACTTGCCAAGCATTCCAAACTCCTTTTAGACTGAAATGCATACTGGTTAACACTGTCGTCCTCCAGTCACAGGCTTTAATGCTTTCACCAAGGCAGGACGACTGTTTTGTTTTAGGGCCTAAATGCAATTTTGGCATTAGTTATATTAGTCTCATAGCTCCAGTGCAAAAAGAATCAAACTTCAGACACCAAACATATCTTGGCTGATTGACAATATTTTGGATAAGAGGGAGGAAATTTGGTACTTTTGACTGGTGCTTTAACTGTTTTTTTCAGAAGCTGATTTGCAGTAGAAAAAAAGGAAAAGGACTCAAGTCTTACAAGGAGGCGGGGGGAGGGGTCCTGGACAGAAGTGCATTGTTGCTGTTACATTAATCTGGATACAAGAATGGGAATTTTCCTGCTCGTTATGGCCGTGCTGCTGGGCAAGCGGCTCCGCTCTTTCTCCCCCGCCGCGCCCTGGCACCCTGGCACATCCCTGCCGAGACGGCTTCCTCACTGTGATGAGTTTTTGACAGGCCTCAGCGCTGCCCGCTTATGGCCGTGCCAGGCCAGGCGCTGGGCGGCTAGAGAGATGGCAGCTTCTTGGCCACCACCTCACTCCACAAATTTCTGCCCAATTTCTGCTTTCTTTACTCTCTCTCTCTCTGTCTCTAGTTCTCCCCTTTTATGTGTTTTCTTGAGTGAAGGCAGACAGAACAGCCGTCCTGTAATTTTTATATGACATTCTCATAGCGAGAGCTTGCTCGGGTCCAGATGCGCACCCTGGTTTGAAAACGGAGGATATCATTGGATTAGGAACAGCTCTACATTTCGTCTGGAGAGACTCAGTTTATCTGATGTGGTCTGCAGGTGCTCCTCCCCAACTAGTCATCCTGTCATGTAAGACAAAAAACTACACAATGACGTGACCAGCAGCGAGTCTGAATATTGTAATCTATGTAAAGCAGTACACCATTTCTGCAGCCTAGTCTCTGTCTGGGGCACCCATAGTGTATAACTGATTAACATGGACACACATTTTGACATACTTTGAAAAGTACAAAAAACTGGCCTTAAACACATGTATCAGAAGCCACTGGGCAGTTAAACTCTGCAGCCGTCCAGTAGCTTCTATTATAAATGACTGTCCTTCCAAAAATGTTGGGAAACTTTGCAATACTGAAGTTACTGATGTGTGGAAACTGACCGTACAGCACAGATGCAGCAGATGAAGTTGAAAAATGCTGGAGCCTCTCTTTAAAGTCATCTCTGTAAATTCACATAAAGGGCCAGCACTGGACGAAACTGGACAGTAAAATGAATCGGCTTCTCAATGATACTGTTTGACTTGGAGGCCCGACCTCAGACATGGCTCATCCTTTCTACACACACTGAACATACTGTACTTCTCCTTCCAAAGGCTATGAAAATAGAGCTGATGCCGCCATCTGCTGTTTGTACAGGCAAATGTTCAGATCTCTGTAGGACAGACCTATTTTTTTATAAATAAAAAAAAATGATGCAGTTTGCTGACACACACTGATGACACAAATAATTGATTAACAAAAACATTTATTCACACTCCATGAAGAATAACCGTTCTGTTGCATATCTGTACTAAGAGAACCAGAAGGTTCAGCAGCTTACAGCAGATTTAAAGTACTAACTGCATTGAAAACACTAATGTCCTTAGAAACATCCAGCTTTTGGAGGCATACAGCTTGTCCACCCCTTAGTTGATTAGTTTCTCCTCATTCATTACTTCTTTAACTTGGTTCTTATAAAGGGTGCCTGGTCACACTGCAATACTGAAGGTGGAACATCAGTTCGATGCAACGTATCACTCAAAAAACAGGCTGGTCTCGGAGGCTGGGACAAGTCTGGTTTTGTTGTTGTCTCTTACTTGCACCTCTTGCCATTCTCCAAACGAGATTCAATAGGAGTGTCGTTATCAGAGCCAGTTCATGAGGACCCTGTCCACTTCCCATTATACCCCTAAGTTGCTGGGCGCCTGAGAATAAGTCGTTATTGAATAAAAATGTTCATATTTTTGTCTTTCACATAGGAATTTAATTTCACTTTGCAGAAGAAGGAAAAAAAATAATAACTCCGACTGCACAGTATTGGGCACTAAGATTTTTAGCATTGCTGACTGTTTAGTGAACTGAGCACCTCCATTGGCTGTTTGTCCTCATTGAAGTCATGAAAGCACACAAGTCACTGTAACAAAGTCCTGCAACAGAAGCTGAGCTCTGTTTTAAAATACGTTACGAGGGCATGTTTTGCACAAAAGCTCCATATGAACCCGCTCATTTTGCACTCATTTAGGAGCGCCCTCTAGCATCCTATCAACTCAACCCAGAACACATTAAATTGCAGTTCGCCGTAATCCAGACTCACAGAATGTTACTCGGCCAATCGCACTGTGAGGTCGTAACTAACTGTGGCGTAACTCTAAATAATGGGTCGATTATTCGATCCCTAATGTAATCCACACTGACAGACACTGGTTTATAATTAGATATCTAAAACCCACAAACCCTGCAGTTTTCCAGTGGGAATGTGTCGTCACAGAGAATTGCGGTAATTGGAATAGATTCTTCTCTGCCACGCATTCATCTGAAAGTAAATACAGATTTCATCACCCTCGAATCTTCACATGGACTTGATGAAGAAGCAGATGGAGACGCTGCATGGTTACACTGGTTGTATGTGTGTGCGTGTGTGTGTGTGTGTGTGTGTGCTAGGAGACATCAGGAATGACATAAACAATGTTTCTCTTCACATCACTCCCAATCCAAATATTCTCATTTTCCAAGAGCCCAGCGCGCCAGCGGCCCAAACGCAGCCGTTTCAGCAGCTTCCATATTAGGCCATCTGACGACCAGTCACACGGAGCGTCCCACTCCAAACACTGACACACACACACTCTCTTCACTACAGTTAAAACCATCAAAACCACTTCAAGCATCATATTAGACTATTAATAGTCGTTCCCGCTTAATCTCCTACAGCCGTTACTGAGAGTCACAGAGCAATAAAGACCCTTTATTGCTGATACTTACTCATCAAAAGTCTTGAGTTAATTGTTATGGTAATATAAAACCAATCAGCAAAGAAATGTCATAAAACAAACAGCCAAAATAACTGACCTGATATTTCCTGACTGATATTTTAAGAAGGTTCATGAAATATAAAAGTAGTAAAAAACAAAAGCACATCATACATACTATATGCAGTGTGTAGTGCAGTACTGTTGAAAAGTCTGAGACCAACCTTCATATAATTATTTGCCAGTCAAACCAGTAATTCTGTACCAGTTATTTGTTTTTCAGTGTCAAATTTTTTTCAACAGAAGCATCTAAATATAAAAGATCGTTCAGTATGTAGTGGGTATAGAATCTTGAATGTTGACCCTGCCTGAGCTCTTTTGGGAATTTTGGTAGGCAGGCCACTCCTGAAAAGATTCACCAATGTTCCAGGGTTTCGTCCTTCAGTGAAAATGACCCTCACTGCGATTTGCTCAAGTCTCAGAGCCTTAGAAATGGATTCAGAACTTTTTTCCAAACTTCAGTAAATTTCTTTCTCATCTCTGCTGCAATTTTGTATGATTGAGGTACGTTCCTGTTTTTGAGACCTTTCAGTCTATTTTACTTTGTTATAAAGGTTCTATTTAATAGATGCTTCGAACGAAGAGTTCTGGCAGTAATCAGGCTTGGGTGTGTCTAACCTAAGTGATCCCAGTTATCAAGCCAATTTGGTTTATTGGTTTAAAAACCGCACTTTGTTGGTACTCATATAGTCTTTGTGACTTTGAAGATCGTATATGATTGTGACACAAGAAATGACAGGCAATGTATAATTTAGAAGCCAGTGTATGATTCAGCATCTACTCTTTGGCTTCTGTGATAATTGAGTTTCAAGTCTACAGGTTTTCTGTTTTTTTTAACGAATTGTGCATGTTAAGTGGCCATATGCTCCAGACGCAGTAGATAAAGGTTGGGTTGAAAAACACTGAAGTGTTCCTTTAAGGGGGAATGGAACTGGGCCCATTTCAAAGCCGTTTTGTCCGTGGCCTTTCATGTACATGGTCATGTTTTGAAGGAAGAAGGTCCTGTGACATCTCCTTTCTGAAAACAATGAAACCCGCTGCTGCATGGCTGACTCCGAGGGCGGCTGAGATTTACCGTGAAAGCAGATCCCTGGTGAGGCAGAAAAAACCCTCCCACGTTCTGCCAGGAAATAGACACTGACACGTATACTTCACGAACGAGACGTAAATCAAAACACCAATAAAAGAAGGCAGGGAAACCTGAAGGATGTAATTCAATTGTGTCCAAGTGAAGAGGCAGAGATGGTTTTAATTGGGTAAAAGAGATATAGAGTGAAACCCAATCTGCAGGAAGCCGCCGAAACTTCCCAGTGCTGCATTATTTCACCTTCCTCGCAGACGCTTTGAAAACCAAGGAGGATAAAGAAGTAAAACATTGTGGATGAAAGCAAAATGACCTCAGCCTTCGAAACCCAGCAAGGGAAGGAATGCGGCCGTTCCCTTGGTAGTTTAAATGGAGATGGATGCCAATGTATACATCATGCACTCTCAACATAATGCCATGCTGGCAAGTCTTTAAAAAGGCATTCCAAGAAATTATATACTATTGTTTTACTCCCATTCACTTCCCAGAGGTTATTGCCAGCCCCAGAGGAGATGTGATTTCGGACTGCGCCGTTTGGAGAAAATCACTAGCAGACTCCTCCGGCAGTTTATTAATCTGAGGCAATGGGTGTGGAGTTGGCTGCGAGCACAAACAACTGCCAAAAAAACGAACCACGTTAAAGGTTCTGGCTTCAGAATCAGACGCTCGGTTCCAACCGAGCCATATCGGAGCACATGGGGCGACGATGAGAAACGACCAATCCGGACAGTAATTGGTAACAGCCTCCACTTCTCTGAGAAAGGTGGGCTTTAATTAACACCAGTGTAGAGAAGATCCTCTCTGGACAAGTCTGACATATTTATTCTGGAACGCATCTGTGCTCTGGAGCATGTCACACAAAACCTTATAAACACAAATGTGCAGATGTGTGTGTGTGTGTGTGTGTGTTACACGACACAAGCAGTAATCAGCAGAGGTTATCGCAGATCATCAGCCCAGACTGGAGCTTCTACTTATTTCCCCCTTCAGTCACACTCTTCTCCCAGTCCGGATAAAGATTCCCAAATCGTTAGGAAAGTTTCCCCATACCCCAAAAGTACTCTATCAGACAACACATGCTCGGTCTGAAGGTTGCGTATTTAGTTGTGCTCTGGCGCTACAAGGCAAATAGTAACAGATGTCTATGAGAACCAATTAGAATTGTCTAGATCATCCCACACTTGCTGCAAACTGCTTTCAGACATTAATGATCTTGAATAGGCTGGCTTTTGTGCTTTCTGACACGCCAATATCTATAAAATGGCCAAAAGTATAGAACTGTGCAAGCGCAGTCTAGAAAGTGCTTTTGCTTTGAATCACACGGTTTGTACAAAAGTACTATTTCCTGCCTGGCAAACTGTCTAATCTTTGGCACATTGGGTAGATTAAATAAAAGAAATGGGAACAAATATTTTACTGTGACAGCCTGCAAACTGCCTAAAGATACAATGAACCTAGATAAAGGAGTTCCAACCACTCAGCATTCAGCACCACCAGTATACTGATCACCGCCTGATCATCTGGAATCATCTGCACCTGTTTCTTCAATGGTCCAGGCCTGGCGATAGAGGTTATGTCTGATGGTTTAATACATAGGTAATTCTGAACCTGGTCAGGTTCACAGACTGGACTGAAAATGAGAGCCTCTGAAGGTCCTTCAGGAAGCCTGAAGTACTTTTTTTTTTAAGACTACATGAAAAAATACAAGAAAATCTGTCTTTTGGAAGCAAATTGTGAAGAAATTACAGGTGGCTCAAAGCTTTTGCACAGTACTATATGCACTTCCAGTTTCTCTCTACCATAGGTTAGTCCATAGCTCACACAAAAGAGAGAGAGAGAGACAGAGAACCATGCATTAATAAAAAACTTTCTACTTGGGAAACTGAGAAAAATGGGAGAATTGTGGAATTTCTGGAATGTAACAGTAACAGAAGTGTGTTATACAGTGTCGGGAACCAAACAAGCAGGTCTAATAGACACTCCTCTATCAACAAATTGTGCAGTTTGCACAATGATAAACTGGTGCCAAATTTTCCATTATTTGTTATCTATACCAGCCTCCCAGCCTCTAGAGATGCAATAGCTAGAGATGCAAACTTCAGACAGACTTCAATGAAACCCTAATTAACATTCCTGAATCCTCCTTAAAGAAATGCTCCTCTGACATTTACAGAGTGCTCGGAGAGATTTAGTGTGAATGAAAGCCGGAGGGTTTTGCGGCTGTTGGCCTTTCTTATCTGCACGTTAAGAGCGGGAATTGCTTTTGCCGTATGTCATGTCTCTGCGCCGCTGCTGTTGCTGCCATCCCATCCAGCATTACCACTCCATGCCGTAACACGACCTAAATGCGGTCCAGATGTAATCCAGTAATCGGGCCAGTTCTTTTCAAGCTCCAGTATTTCACACTGCATATATTAATCACAGGAGGCATGTCACAGATTTCTGCACTGATAACATCACGCACTTTAAAGACGACTGACTCAGTGCTCTAATCAAACCGAGGGGAAGGTTAACAAAACAATTCCAGAAAAAAACACAAGACATCTCTCGAGCTGTTGCTCTCATATGACATAACATTAAGAGCTTACACATTTGAGCTTTTGAGGCTGCGGTTTCTCGGACGGATGGTAAAAATTGACGGGTCAGATCACAGGCTTTTACGGTCAACATAATTTATTTTGACTGCGTACTACAAAACAGGTCTTATAAAAAAAAAGAAAGAATTTTTGCATTATGTTTCCACATCTCTGAAACGGAGACAATTCTCAGTCCCAGTTGACATTGTTTTGTTTTGTATTTCCATGTAGAACACCTGACCCAACTTATGAAGGGTTTCATAATGTCCTGCTGAGTTGAATTAGAGATGATGGAGCAGGAAAAACACATAAAGGTGCAGTACACTGTCCCAGAACTAGGACTGAGAAACACTGTTTAAGTAGAATTAAAGAAAAACTCCAGCACTTTGTCATAATCTACAGCTATGTATCATGACACATTTGGGTTAAATGCAGAGAAAAAAATTCACAGAGTTCACACTGTGTCCTGCGCTGTGGTGTGTTTATGTAGTGAAGAAAATAAAAAATTAAAATAACAACTATATTCCCTGTTCTTAGAAAAGAACAGAAAACACTGTCCCACTGACCTCTGTTATAAGTGTATTTTTAGTTCTCTTCTTGTTTAAACACAGGAAAATGTTGCAATGTTATTGTTTATGGCAAGTGATAATGATACAGAAGCTCTGTGTAGAGATTATGGTGAAAATGCTGGAGTATTCCTTTAAGAGTTCTCCATACTGAAATTACTTGCACTCTGAAATTTCTGCAGAATATGATCAAGATATTTCACCTGCTGTTAGACCAGCTTTATGAACATATGAATTTTGACTTGGACAGAATGAACCTGAATAAATTCCATTCAAGGAGATACCTGAGGAGATGTTGTTAATGAAGTACATAATGTGCATAGAGGTCCAGGTGAGCTTGTCTCCAGCCTGTGAGCTGAAGGCCTCACGCTAAAGGCACACTAGTCTCTGGTTAATGGTATTCATGTCAGAAAGCGCCACTTATTCAGGGATCTGAATCAATCTTCATCTGAGAGGGCCCCATCGTCATGTACTTCTCTGTAGGCAGCCAGAGCACTGCCGTCAGGATTATAGCTGCTCATACTGACAGTGAGACCCTCTGCTAGCTTCTGGGCAGCCAACTTGGCCTGTAGCTCCTGAAAATCAGAAGAAACACACAGAAAAACATCACTTTAGCAGAGCAACAAGCTATAAAAAAAAAAAATTCCCCACAAGAACATATTGCCTTTTTTTTCCACATTACAGGACATTCAGATGATGCCTTTCTAAACATAGACATGCAGATAAACACAAGACTGTGATGTGACAGAATGTGAAAGACCAAGACAAACTACACATTCCGAAACAGTCACATATAATAAACAACAAACTCTTTTTCACGTTATAACTCGTTGTGCTGACTGATGTAAAGCTCTGGGTATTTGAAAAACAGACAAAACTCAAGGAACGGCAACTTAAATACTGATGTGTCAAATGTGGGATCCGTATGGCGCTCTATAGTGGACACTCAGTTCTACATCTAAAGGCTTTTGAACTGAAATGTGGCCTAAAACAGTTGCTCCATAGAAAACAATGAAAAGAAGCATGTTTGAGAGAGTTTGAAAAGGCATATACACACAGTGAAGACATGGTGAAAATATTGCATTTTTTGTACGAAATCATTCAGTTTAGCACAAAGAAGACATACCTTACATGCAGTTGTATACTCAATACTTACTCAACACAATTTCATATATAGACTCTTTGTTCCAACTCACTGCCTACAGTGTTATATTGCAATACAGAACGTCTACAGTTGTGTTGTAAATACACATACGGCTTCGCCCTACCTGCTGTTTTCTTGTCTGCTCCCGCAGGAGGGCGACTGACTCCTCCAGCGAGAGCAGCTGGGCTGGGGTGTGGTGCAGAGGGGGAAGCTTAGCAGCAGTGATGTCATCGAGGTGCTTCCTGTCCCTCTGTTTCCGATCCTCAGCAGAAAGTGGGGTCGTACTGCCCGGGGACTGACCAGGTGAGGTGGAGCCCGACTTCTCTAGTAAGCTGAGACAGACAAAACACACTATAGCAGCTCTGCATGGGTAAACAAGGGATGGGACCACATATAATACACAGTTCTGTGCAAAAGTCTTGAGACACCTCTCATTTCTTCATATTTTGCTTTCCAGACTTTTTTGTATGTTTAATGAAGTCTTGAGGAACAGTTCTATAGGCTTCCTGAAGGACTTTCAAGGTCTCATTTTCAGACCAGTCCTTGAACCCGACTAGTTTCAGAGGAATGATTTTTTGTTTGTTAAGTCACACAGTGACCTACATATGAATCATTCAGTCAGAAAAAAGAGCATCTAACTGAACTCCTGAATCAGTGAAGAAACAGGAGCAGGTGATTCCAGATGATCAGGCGGTGATCAGTATACTGGTGGTGCTGAATGCTGAGTGCTTGGAACTCCTTTATCTAGACACCTTGCATCTTTAGACACTTTGCTGCCTGTTGCAGTACATTTATTTAATTAATTCTGCTCAGTATGCCAAAGATAAGATTCATGAAAGCAAAATCTAAAAAAATGATTCACGGCTCAAGACTATTGCACAGTACTGTATAAAGCTATAAAACAGTCACAAATATGCTGAAACTGATATTTGCAAGTGTAAATAATACATTTTATGATCAAATTAATTTTTTTAATAATAAAAAAAATGTCCTAAATGGTCAGTTTTTCTAAATTAATTTCTCATTAGGCATTTCAGTCCTGCTGGCTCTCCCTTTTAGCAGCCCTGAACCTGAAACTGGATCACAGCATCAAATAATTCTTCTCAAATTAAAACTTTGTATCTACAAACTTTACAGCAAAGAGAGAAAAAAATTCCCATTACTATTACTACTTTGGTCATGAAATGCTCATACCATTAAGCACATAACACATGATAATACATGTTGTCCAAAACATAAATATGTAACTATACATTAATCACAATAAAGCTAAACAGTGAGAGTAAACCATAGAAACAATATGTACTCACAGATTGGGTTTAAATCTGGGTTTTCTCACATTTGCCCTGGATCTCTCCAAGACTTCTATGTAATGTGGCTTCTTCTGAGACTGTGTAGCAGAGAAGGGGTTTCTAGGAGGAGAGTTTTTAGCAGTGTCTTTGAGTGGACATGTCTTTCCCTCAGAAAGAGTGACCCGTTCAAGCGCCTCCACGAGGTCAGTGTTTTTTGCTGCTTCTCCACTGGAGGCCTCCAACGTTTCAGTGCTTTTCTCTGTAAGGGACTCTGCGCCCTCTTCCACCATATACAGTGAATCTCTTTCATTATTAACAGTTTTTCTCTCAGAATCCAGAGCATTCAAGTCAACAGCCCTGCGCTGAGCAAAAGCCTGCTGATACTTGGACTGAAATTCTGCTCCGATAGCGGACAAACTGGCTTGCTTCTTCTCCTCTTCTTCCAAGTCTGCAAGCGCCTGGCGCACTTTTTCCACAAAGTCAGAAATCTTTTTCCCTTTATCAGGAAGGGTTTGTACGAACCTCCTGTAGAAACAACGTAACCATGAGATTTCAAAGCAGTTTATTTTGTCATATTATTACCAACACCTCCTAAAGCGTTCTATCTCTTGCTTAAAGAGAATGTATTACAAATTATTAGTTCAATTATACTACATTTAACCCTTAAATTCTCAGGCTTATTACATGAGCCTGTATTGCACCAACTGTAGCCAGCTTTAAAAAAGCTGCCTTTTCTAAATTAAGGCAAAGGAGAATAGTGGAGTTTTTACTTCCTTATTCTCATTTGCCTTTTTACATTTCAGCACTTCTTTTGCGTGTCCACTTTTCTTTGATTCTTTTATTGCTTCTATTATTTTGTTCTGTATTTTGTTTTTATTCTATTCCTCTAAAGCACACTGAATAACCTTTTTGTGTATGATGTGCGATACAAATAAACTTCACTTGACATGCAAAGGCTTATTACTGTGACATAGAAACAATGCAAATAGGCTGAAGTATTCTTAAGTTACAAGAGAGGAGACCTGACCCCTTCTGTGCCTTTAAAGGGTCGACTGAAGGAGAATTCTGCAGATTTTTCACAACTCTTACATAATAATATGGTCAAGATTTTACAAGTCCAAGAAACCTCAACTGGCTTTGAACTTTCTGGGTGGGTAGGATGGCCCCCTCCTCCCCCATCACTCAGCATGATGCTCGCCAGCACGGGTGTATGTTATCTGAAGTAACAGAATTGGTAGTCTGTCCTCTCCAATGATGCTGTGGAGTTTGAATAAGCTCACGCATGCCTCCACCCTCCCTGTGTTGGTGGTATCATGTGACTGGGGCAGTAATGGCTTGTAGGTAATGAAATTAGAGGTGGAAACTGGGAACCTCTCCTTTAATTGCATTTTGATTAATTTATCAGAGTGGGTTTGATGTGAAATGAAAAACATATATAGCGTCAGAATTGAACCAGACATCTTGCAACCAGACATCTAAATTGTTAAATAAAAATAAAAGCTCCCTCACAGAAAGCTGTCGCATGAAGTGGTTACAAATATGTAAGACACTTTCTCGACAGCTCCATTATAAGGTTTGCCCTGAAACATCTTTGCTAAATCCGCTCATGGTGGAAAGAAACATGTAGGGAATACTAAAGAAAATTGAATTTTTTCAGATTTACTACTGTTTAACTATTAACATTACACATAATTAACATCACAAAGTCAACAGGCGTGCATGTTCTTATTTTGGAAAGTAAATTAAATGACTTGCTATAAACCCCTATCCTCAGCATTGCAAAGAAATCAACAGGTTTCACTACACAAGACCATTTCATACATCAAGCCACTCTGAAAGATTTTGATCCTGTTTATTCCATGTGACTTGTATCTGGATTGTATAAGATTTTAGCCACATGCGTTTACACTCTGTAATCAAATGTTTCTCTGGTCAGTCAGACTGAAATTTGATTTATTTGACGAATATGCAAATTAGCTCACATACCACAACCAATCTCCTCCACCTCCTTATTTTTATGTTCTGTTCAGAAGGAATGCACAATTTTGCACAACACAGTCAGTGTTTACAAAAAGACAGCTGTTAATAATGATCTTCCTGTGTCATCACTGTCATGAAAAAAGGTAATCTTCTTATAGGGCTTTCCACAAGATTTTGTAATGTTTCTGTGGGAGTTTGTGCCCATTCACTCTGTAGAGCATTTAGGAGGTCAGGGACTGATGTTGGATGAGAAGGACGGGCTCACAATCTCGGTTCCAGTTCATCCCAAAGATGATGGATGGGAATGAGGTCAGGGCTCTGTGTGGGCCAGCCAAGTTCAACACCGAACTCATCCAGCCATGTCTTTATGAACCTTGCTTTGTACACTGCGGCACAGTCATGCTGAAAAGGGCCTTCCGTGAACTGTGTCCACAAAGTTGGAAGCATGGCGTAGTCCAAAATGTCTTGGTATGCTGAAGCATTAAGTTTGCCTTTCACTATAAATAAGGGGCCTAGCCCAAACCCTGAAAAACAGGAGTGTCCCAATACTTTTGTCCATACAGTGTATATTATAGTTTGAAGTTAAATGGCCCTAATAGTCACAAATGACCACAGCACACAGTGTGAACAGCGTGAAATTCTTTCTCTGCATTTAACCTGTTTGCCAAGTGAAGCAGTGTGCAGCAAGTAATGCAGCAGTGTGTGGGGATGGTACCTTGATCAATGGTAGCTCAGTGGTGCCACTAACAGTCCTGGGATTCGAACCATCTAATCGCAGAGGCAACTCCCTAACCATCAAACAAAGAAGGAGAAGAGGAGAAAAAAGACAACAAACGATACCAAAGGTCTTACTTGTTGAGCAGTAACTTCTCTTGTCTGGTCAGGATCTCCTGAAGCTCTGCTCTGCTCCTGTTGCCCACCTCTCCCACCAGGCCCTGACGCTCCGACCACCAGGAGGACATCTCTACAGTTACACTAAGAAACTCTCAGACACATTAAATAACGAGTTAAAACCTTCAACAGCGAGTTTCTCCATGTCAGAGCTCGGAAATCACCCCAAATCCTCCACACTCAGAGCTAACAACCTCATGAGCTGCTTCTAGTGAGGTTGACACATTCAATCGACTGCGATGACTACAGGATTTTCAAAATAAAAGTCTCTCACCAATTCAAAAGACGGATTTTTTGTCAACATTTCTCCCGCTCTGACCGCGTTTCACTGTATTATCCTTATTAAACTGTTCAAAATAAAAGTCTGACAACAAAAATGGACAGTCTGTTCCATCTCTAAGTTCGCTGTATTGTTAACAAATAAAGAAATAAATTGATTTTTTTTCAGTGTTTTTTGCAAAGCTGTTTTGGTGTGGTTGTCACTAAAATGGATAAAACTCCTTATTTTACGTAAAATTTTATAATCATATGGGCGACTTGGATGCAAGGGTTTCATTTACAGTTAAAATTTCTGTTTTTAAATTGGCAACTACTATATGTAACTAAAACATGTCAAAAAAATAAATAGAATGAAAAAAAAAATTATATATATGTTTATATATTTTTTTTCTTCATCTGTTAATGTGGATTGTTGCTGTCTTTACTCTAAAATGTGTCATCTAACATTACTGTATACTGTACTTCTTCTTCCTGCCTTGATTTGTATATTTCCTTATGTGTAAATAAAAGTGAAAAAGAAAAGCAAACAACTAAATAAACAAATGAATAAGCAAGCTTACTTTGGAGCATGAAGATAAACTCACAGACAGATAGATATATAGACAGACAGACAGATTCTTTAGAAATGTGAAGATAAACTCTATCATAATATTTTGTGTCGTTTCAGTTGGTTCAGTTCATTCAGTTGGACCAGTTTATCTGTTGCGTTGACTTGACTGAAAAGGTAAATAAAAACATTAAAATGTGAAAGAACAAGCGTGTCAACGCGCGGAAAGACGAGAAAACTCCTACTCTGAATCTATTGTTCAGAACTCCTGCAAAAATACATGTATCCGAGCTGAAGGGTACAATTTTCTTTCCTCGTGTTGTCACATTTTACATGGGATTTCAATGTAGGATACACACGTCTTACTGAGAGGAATAAGACTATGGAGAAAACACACGTGTGCAGATTTATCCCTTTTATTTTTCAGCCATTGCTGATGCTATAAGAGCTCCTGCGCTGTGGTGTGGTGTCTCCTCTTCTCCTCAGGGAGGCGCTGCAGAGCCTCTGGAGCACTCCTGTCAAGAGTCTCCCAATTTTCAGACACGTGTTCACAATATTCAGGAGTCCCCCTCAGTATTCAGAGGTGCTCACAATATTCAGGAGCCCCTCCCAATATTCAGAGGTGCTCACGGTGCCCCTCCACCAGCCCAGTTTCTTTCTATCTATCTATCTGTCTATTTATCCATCCATCCATCCATCCATCCATCTATATATTTACATGTAAATTTGCTATATTATAACAGGCAACCACGCACTGTCTGAAATAGGCAAGTTATCATAAACAGACTCCCATTACAATTATTGCCAGTTCTAATATTGCGGTGTAGCCGGTCATGGAGATGGGGGTGGTGATGTTGGCAGCAGCTTTGACCCATGGCTACAACCCTCAGAAACACACACTGACAGTGATGGTGTGTAAGATCTGTGTCTCAGTTTACTTCTGGCAGTGAAAATGATCTGATGGCACACTTACATTCAGCCACCTTAATTCATCCATAATCCACACAACATTCCTGTATTTGACCTCAACAGTGAGGTCACTGGTGTGACAGAGGAAAAAAGGCATAAAATGCATTCAAAAAATGGATACATAAAATTATGTTTAGGTAAGAAAGTGATTCAAAGCTAGCCACAGCATTGTAAAGGAAAAGGACAATTGTTAATAAAAATAGAAGACTGTCCATACCATAAAACCACATATATGTATGTGTGTGTGTATGTGTGTGTGTGTGTGTGTGTGTGTGTGTGTGTGTGTGTGTGTGTGTGTGAACAAAGGGTAAGGGGGGAAAAGTGCATGAACACGTGCTATCAGTAATAAAATAAGTTATTCACAGATCGAGAGATAATTTATGTGGTACAAAATGAAAAAATAATACAAATACTTAATTTTCTAGTTTAGAGCATTGCTTCATTCCCCTGCTGTGCTCAGTTCAGTCTATGTTTATCTTAGATGTAATCTCCATTAGCTTCATAAAAGGCGTGTAGATTTTGGACGGGCTGGATCTGACTGGATTGCTGGAAGACAGTTCTGAACGTGACGTGACTTCTTCGCTGGTCTGAGCTGCGCTGTAGGATGGTGTGTTTTCCACAGGACTCGTTGCTGTTTCCCTTGTGTGTGACGAGAGCATATTGCTGTACTGCAGAGGTGTGTATCGCAGCAGACTGTACTCCAGCCTGCTCGGAGGCCGAGGGGCCGAGGGGGATGGCCCGAGTTGGGCCGGGGCCTCAAAGGCCCGAGTGTCAGGTCGGCTGTGGATAAAGAGGGAAGGAGAGATGTTTGTGGAGCTGCTGTGTTAATATCGTGGTCTCACTAAAAATGAAATCTTAACAAATCTTGAAAAGAAATGACCAATCTTCTTGTTGTTTTTTTTTTAAGAATGACTGAGAATAATTAAGAATAATTTACTATGTAAGATACTTTTTCTTGTTCTATGAAAGCTTAACAGGTGAGCTTTCCTCACTATATTGGCAGATCATTTTGTTTCATTTTCGTGTTTAGATTTGAATTTAAATTAATTTTTTACAATAAGTTTTTGCTGTGTATTTATTGGCCTATCCGTGCTCCACCCACAAACACTTCTCTGAGGCATCTGTTGCAAGGCTGGGTAAGCTTTACAGTGCAATGGTGAAGATGCTATTCAGTGTAATGAGAAATTTATTAACATTTGCGTAGTTGCTACATGAAGCTGAGCTTGCAGTTTAAAAGGCTGCGCTACTGAACTGGACTGTGTTAAATTAAACAACAAATTTGCCACAATGCTATCATTAGCTTGATTACACAACAAAACATTGACACCAGATTGATCCTAACGGTGTGACTTGCAAAATAAATGCCATTTGAAATGCAGAGCACACATCAAATGTAGCTATTTTCTCAACAACTTATGTGCTATGATTTCGCAGTAGGGTCAATAGGATTCTTCTACCTCCATGTGATTTTATGTATGTTATACATCCTTAAAAGGGAGTTCCTGGAGAGTTGTCTAGTAAAACAAAGCTCATATATAGAACCGTGACAATACAAAGAACCATTTGAATGTTTAAATTTACTTTTACGGCATGTAGCAGACGCTTTCATCCAAAGCGAATTCCATTCCCAAACTCCCTGGTGCAACTTGGGGTTAAGGGTCTTGCTCAGGAACCCAGTGGTGGTCTGCTGAAGGTAGGATTTGAACACATGACCTCTTGGTCCAGAGGCAAGTATCCTACCCACTGGGCCACCACCACACCTGGTTCCTCAGATGGTTGTCAACAAGAATGAATGGGCGAAAATTTAAATGTACACCCTGTTCCACATGTAGTCAATCAGACAAGAAATGACTGGGTCCAAATTCTGCTTCTGTAGTTTAGAACTGGGGATACATGTCTAATACTAGAAATCAGTAGTTGCTTGAATTGCTTCCATAAAAATACATCACCAAAACATCTCCTAACCAGCTCAAACCGCATCCAGATTTTCATTGAGGTTTAGGACTCAGCATGATTCATTGTGAGCTATAACAATGAACTAAACTTCAGGGCTACAGCCTGTTCTAGGCAACACCGGGACTGGTATTCACAAAACAGTTGTAAGGAGGAATCAGAATTATGACAGTCTAGATCTAAAAATTAATTCTAGATCAGCACTTTGGTTTGTGAAAACAGACCCTGCTGTCTTAAAAGGCTGCCTCAATAAGTCCTACTGTGTGTCCTAATCCACATCCGCAAGTCTGCTGCACATTAAAGAAGAACTGTGTGCAGTTTTAGCAGGCTGAGAGAAATTTTGGGATATATTTACAGACTTTGGACTCCAAACATGTCTTGACTGACTGACCAAATCTTGGGTAAGATCTGAGTTTTTCAACAAGCTATTCCTTTAAAAGGTTCTTCTCAATGAAACTATTGAATATGGTTGACTATGGCTCGTAAAAGACTTTAGCTGGTAAATTCGTAACGCTCTATAAACCTAATCTTGCATCAGCTGATACAAAAGGACGTGTACATGGGAGCAGCATTGACAGGTCAGTTTATAATGGTAAGTTGATCCAGCAGTCATTACCTAACGGGCAAGTCGCAGTCAACTCCAACGTCTCTGGTGAGAGGTTTGTTCTCAGCTGTGCTCTGTACAGACATAAAATACTTCAACTTGTCTTCTAACTCATTATTCTAGGAGAAGGAGCAGACCACAGCACAGAGTCAGATCAGAGGAGAGAGATCCTGATTCCAGATCAGAGAGACAATCAGAGAAGCTCAGAGATCTTCTCCCTACACTGAAATCATGTTGAGTCACATACGTACATCGGTTCCTCATGAAATGAAACACATCCCATCAACACAGTGACTGTGGTTTATGGTACATAAAGGCAGTGATCGTGATGATGTTATGTATTTATTCATGTGGACCTGATCTACACATTTGAATCAAAGTAGACAGTTTTTCAGTGTAAATGCATGCCCATGTCAAATTCATAACATTGCTCTTTGCTGTGAGGCTGGTTTGGAGCATTAGTCCAGGCACTCTCTTGGTGTACGAAGAACAAACTGGTGGTGAATTGGTGGTCATGTGGCAAAAACATATTATCACAATACTAAAGAAGCATTTGTATAGTATATTTTTGTCATATCACCCAATATCATAAACACTTCAAATGGAGTGGATGTGTTGGAAAATACAATCAAAGACTATAAAACTAATTTTTTTTTAATTATTTTTTTAATTAATTAAAAGGTCTCAGGTTCTCTGTTTGTAGCGAAATGTGCAGATTAGACTTTAGACTTATTGGATGCTTATTGGATTTAGTGCAGACTGTAAAAAAGTTGAATAAGAAGGTTTGAATCATTAATAAAACAAATCATATCAAATCAAGTATTGTTTACCCTGTAGCACTGTGTAGCACTGTAGCACTGTTAACCCTAAATACTGTGACACATGTGATGTGTCCTGATAAAGTCTTGCAATATATTTCACCCACCCCTAATTCTAGTATTAGTGAATGATGAGCATAGTCAGAGTATATAGGGATAGCGGTTCATTTCAAAGTTCAGGTCAGTAATAGGCTGTTTATTTTGTATTTTGTTTGTGTTTTGATGTACCATGTAAATAAGGTAAAGTCCCTGCCCATGTCATATCATTGAAAAACTGAGACCCCTCTAAGTCACAGAGCCCACTTTGAAAACTACACTGTCAAGTACTGATACTAAGCAAGGCATTTTGTGAAATAGTGTCAAGTAATTTATCATGATAATGAATGATTCCGCCCTGCTCTACTTGAGACATTTTGGAAGATGTTAGAATGACTCATAAATTTGTGGGAAAGAAAAAACTTTTTTACTGATTTCATCCAAAATTCACACTTAATTCACACCAAACACCGAAGTTTGGTCATTTCGTCTGGAGTGTCTGGCAAAAGCTCTCTAAATTCCACCAAACTTCACATCATTAAAAACCAGGATTATGATTTGGTTTGGCATGCTTCTCTCGGAGTGCAGTGCTGTGAAATGACAGTGAAAGCTTGTGAAATGAGCACGCAATTTCAAGCATCCAGAATGGTCCAGAATGCGCCAGTCATTCTTCATCCAACCATTCTGTGCGTGGTTCGAAGATTCAGGGCAAAAGCGCAACCTCCAAGCTTTCCCATCGCTTTTACCTCACACTCCACAATCGCTATCCTGTCTAGGAGCTCTGATATGTACAAGTCCTTCTGGGCCACACTGTCCCTCAGCGATTCCACCTGGAAAAGGAACAGAAGATTGAAGCGTCCAAACACAGTGCATGATTTAATATACAGTATATAGAAAGTACGCTGCAGTTATAGAGTACGCGTCCCTCTTCAGCCTTACAAACCTTACACAGAGGTGGGAAACTGGAGAGTGAGATTTCTGCACAGGCTGCCGATATCCTTGCTCGAACACAGCCAACTCATCAACTCTGGGCTAGACAACATCTGACACAAGTTGTGCCTCTACAGATGAGCTTTAGTGTGTAACTGGAAGGGGTTGCTAATAAATTGGCCAGTGAAAGAATACTGTAATAACTGGGAATATGGTGAGATCTATTCCACTTAGGTGTACTGAACTATGTGACCTGATTGATCTGGTCATACAACCATGTCAACTAACCCTTTGTTTCGCATAATTTAGGCATAGATTAAGGATTCCTTCTCGATGGCTCAACATCAGTATAACCTGTTCGGTTTGGTGTTTATCAGGTCTCACCTCTTCTATCATGCCCTTAACCTTCCTCTGCTGGCAGAACACCATGTCATTCAGGTGTTTTATTCTCTCTCTCAGCTCCAGCGCCTCCCTTTGTAACTGTAGTTGCTCAGACCTGGAACACAACACACTCCATCAGCATAATAACCATAAAAATAAATGTATTATATTTATCACTGGGCTCTCTATCTGGAGAGGTCACTCTGGTTCTATCTGGAGAGGCAGTCAGGTACTTTAATTTTGAAGTAATAATCTGAGAATGCACATTTTCTGTTTTTTATGTATATTATTTATTTTTTCCACATCCACACCTACTACACATCGATTCCGCATTCCCAGTCCATTATATTATATCATTGTAGTATAATACTATATTATACTATTATATTACTATATATTATAGTATATTGCCCCTGGTGGGGGCCAGCTAGTCTGTTTACGGCAAATCCAAGAGAAGTGTAGAGAACAACGGAGATCCCTCTATGTAATATTCAATGATCTGGTTAAGGCTTTGGCAAGTTTTGGAGCACTTCGGCTTCATGCGTGTCCTCAAGGCCATGCACAATGACATGGAAGGTCGGGTCATAGCATCAGGAGACACTTCGCCGGGTTATCCCATTAAAGTTGGTGTGAAACAAGGTGACACGGTGGCTGCAATTCTGTTGGTTCTGTAAACGGCAGCCTTGCAACAAACGCTTCCACCACCTTCCTCAGGTTTCTCTCTGCGAACTCGGTCAAATGGAGGACTCTTCAATCTTCGCCGACTCAAAGCAAAGCGGATGATGACGCCATGCTGTATTCGTGAGCTCCAGTACACAGATGATAACGCAGTACTTGAGCATTCCCATCAACACCTACAAACAACTTCGGACACATATGTCGAAGCCTATGATCGCTTCGGACTCAATGTCTCCATCAAAAAGACCATGGTACTGGCCCAACTGACCCCAGGGGAAGACGTCCCTTCCTTTACCATCCATGTCCATGGCGAGGAGGTAAAGCAAGTCGAACATTTCATGTATCTTGGGAGCATTCACTCGAAGGACGCAATGATAACGACAGAGGTGGGCAACCGAGTGCATCCTATGGCAAACTGCACAGCCGCGTCTTCGACAATAAAGACCTCAAGATCCAAACGAAGATCCTTGTTTATCGTGCAGTTGTTGTCACCACACTGCCTTATGGATGCGAGACATGGAGCCTCTACCGATCAGACATCAAGAAACTGGAAAGATTCCATATGGCCAAGCTACGCTCCATCCTTCGCATCAAATGGCAGGACGAAGTCACCAACAATGAAGTCCTCCAACGTTCCAGCCTCTGTTGTATTGAAAGGGAGATTCTATACCAGCAACTTCGCTGGCTGGGACATGTCCAAAGGATGGATGATAGCCGAATGCCCAATGACCACAGGGTAGACCAAAGACGAGGTTGAAAGACCAACTGAAGAAGACCTTGACCTCCTTTGAGATCCCCGTAGACTTCATCCCAGTTGCTGAAGACCGGACCATGTGGAGAACTGCCATCTCCAAGGGACGTGAGATATTCGAGAAAGGTAAAAGACAGGAAAAAGAAGAAAAACGAAGTAGAAGGAAACTTGTCCTGGAAGCAGTCCCGGAAGAGGATACCTTCCAATGTCCAAACTGTGACAGGAAAATCCGAAGCAGAATCGGCCTTCACAGTCATTTGAAGACCCACAAGAACTAGTATGGCATTATCCTTGATTCGAGCGAAGCCGAGTAGTATTGCCCCTGGTTGGGGCCAGCTAGTGGTTAGGGCATTGCCCCTGTAATCAGAAGGTTGTGGGTTCAAATCCTTTGAGCAAGGTACCATCCCCACACAACCCGAACTTTTCGTGCAGCCATCACGATATACAATGTATTCAAAATACGTGTTGCGATCATGCTTTAGGGATTTTTTCCATGCTAGGACAATGCTTCACTTTTTTGTGCTAGGACAACGCTTCACTACCCTACGTATTTTAATGCGCAGTGCGTAACATCGCCAGTATCAGCGGAAACTGGTGATTGTTAGGGTTAAGGTTAGGGTTAGGGTTAAGGTTAAGGTTAAGGTTAAGGTTGGAGTTAGGGTAAAGGTTAAGGTTAAGGTTATGGTTAAGGTTAAGGTTAGGATTAGGGTCTCACGGCATTTCAACCTGTTTCAACTGTTTTGCCAACAAAAACGATGAGAAATCAACTTATTATTTCTCTCCTACTGTTCCGGAGTCACCAGTTACCGCTGATACTGGCGGTGTTACACAGTGTGCATTAAAATACATATAGGGTAGTGAAGCGTTGTCCTAGCACGAAAAAAGCCCTAAAGCGTGATTGCAGCACATATTTTGATTACATTGTATTTTGTGATGGCTTCACGAAAACTCGTGAGACCGGGCTCCCCCGCACACTGCGCCCCTCGTTGGTGGTAGCCTTCTGCTTCACTTGGTGAATGGGTTAAATGCAGAGAAGGAATTTCACATTGTTCACATTATGTGCTGTGGTGAATTCATGTGTGACCATAAGGGGCCACTTTACTTGACTTACACAATGTATAAGTGTACTGAACATATATTATATTATATACATACAGGAGATATATATTTCCAACAGTAAAAAAAGAAAAGACACTTTTAAATTCAAACAAAGGGCACTACTTACTTTTTAGCTGCCCCTGAATCTACTTGGTCTCCTTTATCCAACGTGCGTAAGCGTTTTTCACAGTCGCAGAGTTTCTGGATGAGCTGGTTCTTTTCCTGCAAAACAAAAGCAACCGTTATTTTCTGTTGTAGTGGATACAGGAGGGCAGTTTACTTTGAGGATGTTTACTTTGAAGCGGCACACATGACAAACTTACTGACATATTGATATAATACTGACAAATTATATACACTGATCAGCCATAACATTAAACCACAAGCCTAATACTGTGTAGTTCAACACCATGAACTCAGTCATGTTCCAAAAACCGTTCCTGAACAGTGTTTACAGTGTGGCTGGCCTGTTGAAAGAGGGCACTGCTATTAGGGAACACTGTTGTCATGACCCTGTCACCAGTTCACCTGTTGTTCTTCTTTGGACCACCTTTGGTAGGTACTGACCACTGTATTCTGGGAACCCCCCACAAGACCTGCTGTTTTTGGAGATGTTCATCACTTCCAACACACTAGCTTCAAGGACTGGCTGTTCATTTGCTGCCTAATGTATCCCACCCCTCAACGGCGGCCTTTATAATGAGACCACTAGAATTCACTTGAGGACTCAATTATAGTTTGTTTTAAAGTTTAAAAATTACAATTTATCACACAGTTTCAGTTGAGCAGTCTTTGCTCTAGGGGGGCGCTACACACTCCCGCTTCAGAGTGAGGAGGAGGGCCCCCCGTTCTGGTCGCCACAGCGACAATATGATGCTCTGCTGGAGCCTGAGGCCTGCTGATATACAGCTTTAGTCTGTGTGACTGACCTGAGCCATGCAGTCCAGCAGACGCTCCACTTCACTGATCCTCTGATCTCTCTCAGCTATCTTCTCCTCCGCCAGTTTCACGTTCCTCTCAGCCTCCTCCAGCCGCCCCATGTACTCCTCCAGCTGGGCCTGGTCACAACAGACAGAGTTCACATTCAGAACATTTTACATCTATATCCAAATGGAGGACTGGAGCCCTCAGCTTCAGAACAATCTTCACTTTCAGTTTGAGGTTTCTGACACTCCCTCCAAAAACGGCTCAGATGTCCTGGGTGTTCTTCTACATGCCACTAGGAGGAGTAATGGTTACATGAAGTACATTTTCCTTTCAAATTTCTCAATCAGATCTGTCCTGCTCCAACTCATTTTAGAACATGAATTGACTCCGCTTTGTCCCCTTGAACTCATCAATCTGTAACAGCATTTGGAAGTGGAATTTTCTGTGTGTTCCTGTGTTTCCTATCACTGTACAAAAGAAACTCAATGCTGCTCTTATTGTTGGATGCACTGTCATAGTTCATATCCTTATGGAAACACTTGTTAATCAGATCAGATAAAAAATAAAAGGCCACTGTGGTTTGAAGTGCAGTCCTGTTTATGTGTTTGCAACAAAACACATATTTTTGTTTTGTTATTTTTGCAAGTTCGTTGTATTTCAAAAGAAAATGTACATTTATAAAATAATATTTTATTCTAAGTCCTTTGGATTGTTTCTCTTGGTTTGTTTGGCATGTGTAAAAGCTGCCATTTATAAATCATTCATAATTCAGTCACTAAAGTGATTGATGTGAGTTGATGTGAATGTGGGTTGATGTGAAATGCTCCCCTCCAGAGAAAATTACAGAGCCAGAATGGCTCATAGTGCTGGTGATACAATTAGCTCATGTACTGTAAGACTGAATTTTACCATACAAATCTGCTGTACTATGTAAACACGAACAATGTCAAGTCCTCCCCTGTCCATATATGCAACTTTAGCTGCAGAAACAACCCATTTTGAATGATCCATTCTTGTTATGTCACAAAAGCCAATGCATTTACATATATTTTGCTATTTAGTTCAGGGTAGATTGGCTCCACCCATTCATAACAAAGTTATTAGGGGTGCTTTACTCTGGACTGCTTTGAGCATGAGGCCCAGTACAGACAGCCAGATACATTTATCAGTCTTAAAGTTAACAGTAACCAAAACAGCCTGTTCAGTTATACATAAGTGACTGGTTGGTCAAGGACATATAGAATTACATTACGGCTCAATTGTAAAAAAGTAAAGCTTGGAAAAAAATAATAAAATGCAAGAGAAATTAAGGATATGGGCCCTTAAACTGCCTCTAAAGGCTCCCACACAAAATGCTATTATATAACATGGTTATGAATGCCATGCCTGATGTTGGTTTGAGAAGGTTTTGGCATAAAGCTTATGTTTTTAAAATACAGTGCCCTGCAAGAGTCATCCATCATTTCTTCATATTTTGCTTCCAGAAGCTAGACATTCTTAAATTTTCAATGTAGTCTTGAGGAACAGTTCTCCAGGCTTCCTGAATGACTTTTTGGTTCTCATTTTCAGTCCGATCCCTGAACCTGACCAGTTTAACAGGAACTGCACGTGACCTACGTATGAATCATTCAAGCAGAACAAAGCACATCTAACTTAAGTCCTGAACCAGTAAAGAAACAGGTGTGGGTGATTCCAGATGATCAGGCAGTGATCAGTATATTGGTGGTGCTGAATGCTGAGTGGTTGAAACTCCTTTATCTAGACACCTTGTATCGTTAGGCACTTTGCAGTCTGTCACAGTAAAACATTTGTTCCCATTTCTATCAGTTTAGCTACTCAAAGGTGAGACAGTTTGACAGGCATCAAATAATACTTTTGCACAAACAAGGTGATTCAAAGCAAAATATAAAGATGGCTCAACACTTTTCCACAAAACTAGAGAGAATATGTACATTCAGGGCAATATAAACAAAAAAAATCACAGCCCTTAGAATAATTTGTAGGTATACTGGTGGTATAAGTGACCTCTGGTTCCATTGACCTCCACTGTAATGAAATCTGAATGTAAGTTTCTCTGCGGTGAACCATTTCATATTGAATTCACATTTGCTTCGAAACAAATGGAATTTTGCTATTTAAAAAAAAAAATCAGTTGAATTACTCTTGAATTTGTTCATTTTAACAGCATCACTGTGAGTGTGTGTTAAACACACAAGGACACTGATACTACATTAGGGTAAGTGAGCACCTGCAGGGCTTGAACCTCCTGCCTGTGTTTTCTCTCCTGTTCCTGCAGCTGCTCCTCATACTGCTTTTGCAGTTTAGCGCTCATCTCTTTCACAGCTCGCGCGCTGGCCTCCTGAGACGCCTCCACCTGCACACACATCGCACACAGTCAGTGGAGGCTGAATGAATGACTGAACTAATGTGTGTATAGGAAAGTCTGCATGATTGCTGGCCCATTTCTAAATGCGTGTCAGCGTACCTGGAGTTTCAGTGTCCGGTTTTCGGCCTGCGCGGTGGCCAGCTGCCTCTCGCGGTCCCGCAGCCTCTCCTCAGTCTTCTCGAAGGAGCTGCGCAGGGCCCTCATATCCTCCCTGTTCCCCACACGACCATTACAGCTAAGCAGCAGAGCTTTCTACAACACACACACACACACACACACACCAAACAAACAATCACACACAGAAGTTTGAAACATAGACCCCTCAACTCCAGGTTTTGTATAAAGTTCATTTGTTCATTTTCTGGAGCCACTTAATCCTCACAAGGGTCGCGGGTACCTGGAGATTATCCCAAAGGGCGCAAGGCAGGGACTCTCACACACACACACACACACACACACAATTTAGAATCCCCAGGTCACCTGACACACATGTCTTTAGACTGTGGGAGAAACCGGAGACCCCAGAGGAAACCCACGCCCCCACGAGGAGAACATGCAAACTCCACACACACAAGGCCAGGACCCAGATTCAAACCCCCAGCCCTGGAGGTCCGAGGCAACAGTGCTGCCCGCTGCACCACCCTGGGGCCCCTTTATAATGTTAATAATCTTAAAAACTATAGATCAGCCAAGACAAGTTCAATGCACAAAGTTTGCTTCCTTCCAAGTAACAGGAGCTCATTTACACCAAGTCTGGAAAACATCTTGCCTGAGCTGTTAAAATCACACTGACGTGTTAAGTAATCAGACTCGCTAATGTGGTTTCTAATGCTGTATGACTCACTGTTCTCTATGAAAATGAACAAGAGTACTTTACACAGCTCAGAACAAAGCAGAGCTAACAGCAATACTGCAGCCTGAACTGAATGTGTACTTCTGTATTTATGGATAATAGTGAGTCATACAGTGTCAGAAACCACATAAGCAAATCTGTTATAGACAACTGAACAAGGCCTGCGGTCTGCACAATACTAGATGGCTATCAGTTTATTAGTGTGGTGGCTCCAGGACAAACGCAAAAAAGTTAACTTCAGACAAAAATGCATTTTGGCTGATCTACTATGTTTGGGGTGAAGTGAAAATTGTGAAAATGAGATTTTTCTCTTTTTATCCTTTAAAGGGCCAATACTTTACACTTTTCTCCTATTTAGTTCTTTCCATGAGGTCCAGTTGCAATGTATTTGTACTAAGACTATCCTAATTTATTTTTTACATAATTGCATTCTATAACCATAACCTTTCTCTTAGAATTAAACAGGCTACTTGTATTGCTGACTGATATGTAAATGAGCTCTAGTCTGATTGGCTGTACTGCATTGTGGTACTTTCAAAGAACAGCCCGGGCTGAACCACTCCTCATAGCTTCAGTGTGAATGTTCAGGCTGAACTGCTGTAGGCTGAATGGACAGATATGTGTAAATTTGTGTTGCTTTTTGTGACATCACAAAAAACAAGCCGTTAGTTTCCATATATGGTCTGTGTTGACTGAGGAGTGAATAGTACATTAACATTAACAGTATTTATGCACTAAATTGCTGGTAAAAAATTGTTTATTTTTTCATGGTGTGGGCCCTTTAAATAAGATTTGAGACTCTTTATTATGATTGGAGAGGAGTTGGATTGAAGGAAAGGTGCGTGGAAGCTCCAGTCTGTCTTAAATTTGGCCCTGCTATCACTTTAAGGCTTTCTTTCCTTCATATGTTTATACTCGTATTATCCTAAAAGGCCCAAAGCCAAACTGTATTGATCTGAGGGAGTGTTTACACGGAGGGCTGTGTGTTAATAGAGGCCATAAAAGCAAAATATGCTCATCTGTTGCTTTTGTGTGGTTGCAGACAATTGATTTCCTGAATTATATCTAACCAACCAAACTGGTTCAACTTTCTCTCCCACTGCTCTCACTTTCAACATTTGTGTCAACATGAAAAGTGTCAGTTATAAAAGTGCTGGAAGGTATTTCATGGTTCATTCCATCCACACAACAGCTTACAAATACAGTTTAAAGCAGTTAAATGCTTAATGAGACCACTTGCACCACACTATCCTGTGTCTTACACATTTTATTATGGGTCTCATACTGTCCTGTGTATTTCTTGTATTTACTGTGCATACTGGAAACTGCATGTGATGTTCATATTAATTGCCAATTACCAATTGGTCCATGTGATGTAATATCTGTTTGTGTGATGTGAACCCAGGTTTTAAAAATCCAGTTTATTATCAGAGCAACCATTCAGGCTGAATGGCTCCCAACTGGCTTCAGTAGGATTTACTGTGCTGATGCAGTACCTGCAGGTCGATGTTGGCTGATATGAGAGAGCTGTTCATCTGATCAAAACTGTCCAGGGCCTGTCTCCCAGTCCTCACCTCCGACTCCAAATAACGCTTCTGAGAGTTTGCGATCTGCAGTGCACACAGACACAGTGTTATTATAGAGAGGACATAACAATTCAGCAAACATATTCAGTGAAATTGATTCAGCAAACATATTCATATTCAATGGCAGGCACAGACTGACCTATAATGTGGGCCTTTCACCAGTTTATCACTGTATAAAATTCCCATCTATCATTCTAAAATTGGTGCATGACCTTTTTTTTCCACATCTTTCTACCTGTCCATCTGCTTGTCTGTCTGTCTGCTTGTCTATCTATCTGTGCTTGGTATGTATGTATAATCCTACCCATTCTGTTGTAGGAGAGAAGCGTAATACACTATTCAATTTTGGGCTGTCCCAGATGAAAGATGACCAATGTGATGATATCTTTAGTCATAGATTAAAAACAGTGGCATTATATTGCATTTTGAGAGAGGGACAAAAATGTGAAGGCCCTTTGACTGAAGACAGGCTGGGACAAAAGTTCTGACACATCAGAAATTTAGGATGACCATCTCATAATGTGGCTACAGCTACAACCTACATCTACTAACTAACCAAAAGGAATGCAGCATGAATGATGCACTAATATAGTGGTGCAGATGGATGGCACAAGCTGTTGACTTTTATTCTTGTTTATTGACGTGCGTCCTGTAGCCCGGGATGCCACGTCGTTTCATAAGTTTATAAGAGCTGCGTCACACAGTGTGGCTTGCAATAAACTTATAAGGTTGCTGAAATCTCTCGGCATGTAGACGCCTTTATAGATCTCCTGAGTCAGTCAAGGAATCATCTTGAGCCAAATAAGGCAACTCAGTAAAGTGATAACCAATCAAAAACATGCTCCATATTCCATGACTGCCGCTGCATCATCTGTTTTGTTCTGTTCTATGGAAAGTGATGACTAAGCCACTTTCTGTTCTACTGAAAGTGTTGACAAAGCCACAGTTTGTAAATGCAACATACACAACCAGACTGGCTTACTGAAAGAGGAGCCAGACCAGTTAGTGTGGATTAATGGCGTAATGTCCTCACCTTTAATTCCTGGGAAAGTTTCTGCATGGACTGCTGCATTCCTCCAAACTGGCCGTACATCCGCTCTCGGACCTTCTCTAATGAGTCCCGTACCTGCAAGGTAAATATAATTTCACTTTTTCCTTTCTGCTTTATTATTCCATTAGCTATATAATATCACAGCTTAGTCTGGAAGCTAAATCAGAAGTGTTATACCCTCTACAAAAGTTCAGTCATTGCTTCAGTGTTTTTGGCTTTTTTTTAAAATTAACACTATTTGATAACAGCAGCTGACCTTCACGCGACAAGAACATTTCTTGATGAACCAGCGAACAGAAATGGTCAGAAATTATATTTTCTAATGCACCTTTTACCTTCTATTTTAAAGCCACACTTTCAGGTATGTGGTTTTGTCAAGAGAAGGATGATAATATGTCTATGTCAGTCTTTACATTGTCCAGCTTTTGTACTTGTGGCGAATTACAACCATAATATGTAGGAAAAGAGTTGCAATATGATATCTGGTCATCACCAGGCAGCCCTGACCAACAATATGTTCATTCCCCTCTTTCTCCCAGTCTGTGTGAGGGTGTGTGTGTGTGAGGGTGTACTCACCTCTCTGATGTACCTCATCTCATCCCTCAGATGACTGACCGGCCACTCGCGGGCCGTCACTTCCTGCTGCTGCTGGTCGCCCGTCCGCTGCACCACCCCGTACACTCTGGGTCCAACACCATTGCTCACACCACAAGAGTGCTGAGGAAGGCAACAAGGGTCAGATTTCCATTCCATCTGTGTGTGTGTGTGTGTGTGTGTGTGTGCGTGCGCGCGTGTGTGTGTGAATGGGAAAACTAAAACTACTAATCTAGAGGACTAAGAAAACTCTTTGGACTGAGGTTTCTCAGGTTTTTTCTTCTATAAGTGCAAGTATTGAACTGAACAGCTTTGCCTTAGTTTTTAAGAACTGCTGAAAATATTTCTCCTATATATTTCCAAATAAAAATATTTTTCTTTCAAGTATACTTTTAAAAGAAATGACAAAACATCAAAATAAGAGAAATGATGCAGAGTTTACAGAATTCGAGTAATTCAAAGAAAACAAATCTCTTATTCACTCTTAAACAAAATGGCAATAATTACCTTTGACGTACTTCTAGTAGTGTTTTGCCATCCAGCTGGTCACATTG
>JBBPCX010000040.1:24280474-24305045 GCA_037974365.1 Hydrocynus forskahlii | reverse complement strand
AAAAAAAGGAAGAAAAAAAACCACTCACTCACTCACCCACCCACCCATTCATCCACTCACCCACCCACTCATTCACCCACCCATCCACCCACTCACTCACTCACTCACTCACACGTACACATACATATAGACACAGGCACACACCTATACACGCATATTCACATTCTTATATGCACGCATTTATACAAACATGTATATACATAGGCACGCACCTGACAATCAGAGGCATACAGGCACACACACATGCACTCATTCGTACACGCATCCACTCACACAATCACACACAGGTACGCTCATGCACATGCTCACATACAAACACGCACACAGGTATAGGAATATATCAAAAATCTACCCAGAACCACAGGTTTCTGTGTGCTGTTATTGCACTGACAGTAGGAGTATATGCTGTTTCTGTGTTGCTGCAGTGTTGCCATTGCTTTGTGTTCTGTTCTGTGTTTGTGTGGCTGGTTCTTGTTTTTCAGGTGCGGCCTTTTGAGTGATTACACAGTGGCAGTAGTTTTCATTGGGATTTTCAACCTCTTCAATGTTTATTTAAAATTTTTTATTTATTTATTTATTTATTTTATGTATTTATTTATTTTTTCTTTGGTTTTGTTTTGTTTGTGGGTTTTTTTCTTTTCTTTTCTCTCTTTTTCCTCTCTCTGTATTTTCTCTACCCCTGTCTGATTTGACCTAATTTTAAATCAAATGAACGAATAAAGAAAAAGCTCAGAAAGCAAGAGGGGCATATACTGTCAAGCCCCACTTGGCAAAGCAAAGGTGTCTGGCACATCAAGGCACCCAGCTTCACATTCTGCTTGCTAAGATGACACGGCAGGTTAAAAAAAAAAAAAAAAAGACATATAAGAGGAGCCGGTCAGTGAAATAACCAGGCAAGAATAACCACATTCCACAGCGATTTGCAGCAGAACAGTGTTGAAGAAGCACATAGAGCTGGAATGAAAAAAACATCTTCAGAACAGGAGCACAGCCTCTAAATACACAAAAAAACCCAGAGGACCTCATTCCTCTTAGTTCAAAACAGGAAACCTAAATCACACCAGACTATTATTTTACACCATTAGTAATATAAACAATATAGACAAAAGTATTCGTGCACACCTCTTAATTATTCTTTTCAGGTGGCTCCTTGTTTCCAGTGAAGGGCAATCTTAATGCTTCAGCATACCAAGACATTTCGGTCAATGCCATGCTTCCAACTTTGTAGACTCAGTTTAGAGAGGGCCATTTTCTATTCCAACACTACTATGCCACAGTGCACAAAGCAAGGTCCATAAAGACATGGCTGGATGAGTTTGGTGTGGAAGAACTTGACTGGCCCACACAGAGCCCCGACCTCAACTCGATTGCGAGCTGTCTCGTACACCAGTGTCTACAGAATAAAGGTCTACATAAATGCTGTACAGAATGAATGAGCACAAATTCCCACAGAAAACACTCAAAAATCATGTGGAAAGCCTTCCAAGAAGAGCAGAAGCTGTTATAGCTGCAACTCCATGTTAAAATCTATGTATTTTAATGCAATACCATTGTCGAGTTCCTGTTGGTCTGGTGTCCAGCACAGTTTGGTGGTTCCCTTCCTCAAACCCACTCACTAAACCTGACAATTAACAGGTGAGGTGAACGAAGTGTTTCAGCAAACTTTGCTGAACACCATCCCTCCAGGACCCCGGCTCTAGAGCAGTACAGTTATTGAGAGAAGTGGTTCTCGACCTCTGGTCCTGTAGTTTCCCAGCCCTTGCTCTGAAGACCCACAGTGCTGCATACTGCATTCTCCTCCACTCAATAAGCAGCATTTATTGGTTTGCTTAGGTGTCTTTGAGGAGTACGCTGTCACCTCCCAGGAAGAAGGTCCTGCGTTTCTGTGTATAGTTTTTACGTTCTCCCTGTGTCAGCATGGCTGTTCTGCTTTCCTCCCACAGTCCAGCGACATGCCGGGCAAATTGGAGATGTTAGGTGTGTACATGAATATGTTTGCACAATTGTCCCCCCTGTCCAGAGTGTCTTTTTGCCTTGTGACTGCCTGGGAAAGGCTCCATTAACCTTGGTTAAAGATAAGTGACTTAGATGACAACAATCAAAAACAAAGCTGCAAACCACCCTTTAGTAGAAAATGGAAATAATCATGGAAACACAAAGTTGTTTAATCTGAAGCAATAAAACAGGCACATGTACTCAGACACTGGACAGCTGTTCATTTGAACATTTATTGAAACACCATTGTCATACAGCTCTGTTAATCCAGTGATGCCCTACAGGAGTTTCTCAATGTAATATGCCTTTTGTAGAAAGGCTATACAAACTTGACACTTAGGATAATGCATGTGACACTGCCTTTTATAGAAATTAATAGGTTTCTGGAGGAACCCAAATAAGCATCATTGTTCATTGTGTTCACAGCTCACTGTATTGAACTTTCTGTGCCAGTTTTACCGACACAGCTCAACCCTCATCACCAACTAAACAAAACTCACGTAGTTAACAAGGTGATTTTGTCTTAGATATGGCTTAATCTGTGGCCAAAAAATAGTCTGGATGCAAGGTGTATGTAATTTTATGTCAGCAAATTAAATTTGACTATGTAAATGGCAGCTGATATTTTCAAATCAAGTAAAAACAAAAAAAAGAAAATCAAGGTATTGTTCCAACAGCGATTTATAAATATATATATATACATACATACATATATATATATATATATATATATATATATATACAGTGCCTCCAGGCCAAGTGGGTGAAGCGTGTGCTTCTTCCTAGACACTTCACACATCTCTGCTGCAAACATGACATCATTGCTCAACTCAGTGCAGTCGGAGGAGAATGCAAACATAGAAGCGGAGAAATCTGATGATCAGGGCTGTTATGTGAGAGTTACTTAATGCATTTTTCTCCAACCAAAATGCACCTAAATAAAATATATCAATGTGAACAAAGGTCCAACTCTTACAGAGTTTCAGCTCCTGTGTTCTTGATTGTGTGACTTACACACAATCGCTGCTCGTGAAAACCACAGCAGGGTTTTAATGTCTACTTTATCAGCAGCTCAGTTTATATTACTCAGCCACATCCTGGTAGCACAAGGGCACTTTACACGCGGCCACAATACCAACACGTAAGAAAGGTGCACCTCCATGCCTGAGGAAACACATGAGCTTTTCTCATGAACACTTCAGTCAAATCTTCCAGTTAACATAAAAATATACACAACACATTACAGATGATTAGGGATAAGAGGCTGTGTCAACTGTGTTCAGTCTATTTTTGACCACAAAGTAAAACAGCACAGTAATCCTAAAGGATCTTTAATTTTTTTCAATAATTTGTAAAACCTCCATTTGCACTGTGTCAAAATTTCAGGAGAAATGGACCAACAGAAACATTTAAATGAAATCCTGTTCCATTGAAAAATATTAAAAACAGATATTTTTTCCTCTGACAGTAATCTTTTTTAATTCATATTTTTGTATCTGTACTTTGCCTTTTGTTTTCGCACACTTCCAGAGTGGACATCGGTTAAAAATTATGTGTCAAATTTCATCAAAATTATATTGTGTGTTTTAATACTGTGTTGATGTGAGGGTCTATGTGTATTTTGTATTGAATCTGTAAATATAAAAAAGAAAAGTCACATTTGGCGATTTTTTTAATGTCACAAGATGCTACGTCATGCCAGACCTTTGAAAAATGCGGCCTTTACTGTCAAAGATTCACTTCAAAGAAGAAAGAGAGGAAAAGCCAGGCCAGTGGCATCACTGGTCTTGGATCAAACAGCATCCAAGCATCACCATGGCAACAAGACCTGACCTAATCTGACATGACCCAGCTTTCTTGAAAATTTGAAACATCTGGAAAGTAAAAATGCACACCGGGAACAAAAAGAATTTCATTTCAAACATAGTGTTTTAATGTTCGCCGACTTAAAATCTGAGGTACATAAGGCAAATTATTTGGACTGAAGGGATTCAGCTGGCACAGACCTGCACTAGCCCCGCCCCCTTAAAGCTCAGAATCAAACAGAAATGTCACCAGTTTTATCCACCAATGACTGCAGGTTTTCATTCTAAGGGTCGGTGAACCTTTGTTTATGCCCTATCACCCACTTCCCCAGTGTTTCTCAAACCAGGCCCCCTGTGCTGCACATTTTAGTGTTTTCCCTGCTTTGACACACCCACCTCAGCTCAGTGGAAAGTTTTAGCTGGAGACCTGGATCAGGATTTTCGGAAGCAGGTTTGTTGGGGAAACACAGCACTAGCGCATCACTGGCAGCCTGCATCTTTTTCAAATCTGGCTCAGTCTAATGAAGTGTTTACATTTTTAGAGTAGGTAGAGGCAGAGGAGGGTCATACGGCGGTATTTTTATCATTATTGTGATAAATTACATCACAGTATGCTTTTCTGAGCATATCGGATATGTCACCATCACTTAACTCTACGCGTTTCAGCATAAACAGCATAAAAAGACCCATTTAACTGTTTTGGTGCAATGTTGAGGAAAAATAGTTTGCATTCCTTGTTTTTGGTATGCGACACATCATTGTTTCATGAAAAAAATGACATGTTTGTAGGTATGTATATATACGTATCAAATGTTTGATATTTGATTCTGAATGCATATAAAACCACATCATTTTTAAAGGAGTTGGAGCACTGGAAGTGATGCTGGCTATAAAGTCTATTAAGGTAACAAAACTGAATTTATCTCACCAGTTTATATATTTAAAAAAAATTACAAATATATTATCACACATGTCCTACCTCAGCTCCAGTTTATCCATAAAGGCAATTAGTTCCAGTTCTAACATTAAAACCTTCTTCAGTCTGGCCTGAAGTGTTTTGAACACACACGGATGTTTTCAGTGTATATATATAATAGTGTGTTTCGTCACAGTTTGTGTTATTAATAGCAGCCAACCACTTGAGAAAGTGAGAAAATGGTAGTTTCACCTATAATATTTCACCTATAAGATAATACCTATGTTATTTTCCACAAACAGTCCATAACTTTCAATAGGAAACCATTTCCATCATTTTTCTCAGACTGTGGTCAACAGCAGTGACCACACACTCTTTTTCCTCTGTTAATGCCAGTGCACACACAGCTGTGTTTGGCCTCAAACATGGTCGTACCTTGTCCTCTACAGGCGATTCCCTGCCTGGCGGCCTCTCTCGCTGTATCAGGCCGTTCTTCTTAATCCAGGAGCCATTCACCATCTTCTCCTCCTGCAACACAACACATGGTGGCGCATGTCAGACCACTTACGCCCACAAATCACACAGAGGCCCAGAGGTTGGGTTTCAGTAGGAATATAGTTTTCAGAAAAAGGATCTGTGTTAGGCATACAAGTCTAAACAAAAGCAAGAAAAGATGAATATGAGCCTTTGGCAAAATTAGTTTCTTTCAGAATACGTGTCTTTTAAAATCAGGTGGATTCCACAAAAAACTATGCAAATTTCCCACTTGTGGGACTAATAAAAGTTTCTTACATAGGTGGACATGAGAGACTTTTTCAGGGTTGACAAAAATCTAGAGACAGTAGAGACAGTAGTATACAGTAAATTTACGGTATACTGTATTTAAAAATGAAAACACCCTCTTTCTCCCACCCTCCATGCCCTGAATCAGAGAGAGCAGCCGTGCATTCATGCTTGGGGCTCTAGTGGAAGCGCCATCTTCATTTGCACCATTAAAATCATTAACAACAGTAATGTATCCAGATTGTCCTCACTATTACATAGTCCTCTAGTAATCACACTAATTCATGCAAAATCATAATATTTATTAATTTATTCAACAGTTAGATGGCCAAATTGATTCTCTCACAATTAAATACACATATAAACACCCCCAAACAAGTCAGACAGAGTGAGGATCTGTTCTTTGAGTTTATGACTCCAATCCTAATTTGACAGACTGGTTCTGTGTTCTGTCCCATGTCTGTGTATGTTTGTGTTCTGGGTGTAGTGTTATTTTCACTTTTTTCTCCTGAGGTGCAGATGTATCTTTGCCAATGCATAATCATTGATGCAACGTCTCGATAGCTGTGCAACAACATTTTTTTTTTTAATTCTGGTGAGTGATTCTTTGGCGGGGTGACTACTTTCTCATGTATGGCGATATCCATTTTGTTTTGTCTGTTTCCCAATCTGTAAATTCACTGGAAGTCAGCACGGCACCACCCACAGTCTGAGCACATCTCTTAGGATAGCAAGAGCTGTAAAGTAATGTAATAATGCAATAAAAATGCAATAAAACAGAAAGGAAAAAACAAATCTGAGTATGTTAAATGTTCAACATATCAGGGCAAAGCTTTAGCCTAGACCTCCCATATCCCAGTCTTATGCCTCCAAAACTGGGGAAAAAAAAAAAACATTTTATCAAAGTAAACCACATACATTGACAGTTGTGTTAATTACATACAGTATGCTGTCCAAGTTACTAGGTGATTTTTGGAGTGAACAGTTCCCCACCTCTTCAAACCAGGAGAAAGTTGTTCAAAATTATTGGGAGACCATAACGGCTATATGGAGACATGGGCCTCAAAAAGAACATTTATAACAGATGGCCCTGACTTTCAATTCTTTTACTAATCTTGTTTTTTGAGCTGGACCCCTGACGCTCCTTTGGCCCGAGCTTGTTGATGGCTCCATTATTTTGCTGCACTTTTTAAACCCCTATGTCTCATAAGAGAACACAATTAGCAGTTTGTGTGATTACCAGCAGCCCCAGTAAACTGAGTATTACTGTAATTTCTGCCTCATGTAAATACAAGCGCCGTGTGAATCAGTATCATTGCTGAAAATCAGCCCGTCACCAGGTGTGTGTAAGCCTGACTTTGCAAAACAAATAACACAGTGGCAACATTAAAAAAAAATGTTGCAAGACAGGTCATGCTGCGGATCACTGGTTTGCCCACTTGTCTTTTCATGAAATGTGAGTTGAAGGCAGTAAGGGAGGTGAAAGCCGCCGATTCAGACAGACTCGTGTTAAAGACTGTCACAATGTTTTTCTTCATCTCTGCAACACGAACAACTGGAGAGCAGAATTAATCAAATCCAGCTGTTCCCCTATTCCCCTTTCTCAGCTCAGCACATATTTTCTTACAGCAGTAATGGAGGTTCACACAGCGGCCGCACTCTTTTCTCTACCTGCTTCAACACAATGTAGAGAACAAAGCAGCAGATTCTATACGCCCCTATGTCTCACTTGTACATTACTAAAGAGCCCATATTCTATATCGTCTTGTGTTTCCCCCCTTGCCTGTGTGGTTTTATGTACCAAAAGAGTCATTATTAAGGTTTTCCAACCTCGCTTTAGAATTTTACGTTGAACATCAGAAAGGTGCAATACTAAAGGAACAAAGTATTATTATTATTGTTGTTGTTGTTACTGTACCTTTAGGACTGATATATGTAACTGAGCTCTGTCCTGATTGGCTGCCTTGCATTGTGCCTCATTCAAAAAGCAGTCGAGGCTAAAACACCTCTTATAGCTTCAAAGTGAATGGGGCGGGGCTAAACTATATGAGGCAATATATGTAAATGCATTAGTTTTGTGACATCACAAAGCGAATAAATTCAAAATGGGATGCTTTTGTATTTTAATAGTTACAAAAAGACAAAATCAGTTCAGTAAAACAAAAGAAATTGAAAGGTTCTGCAGGGGTTCCTCTATTGCAAGAGCCTGATTTGGAGGCTGCCTTTTTTTCAAGTTTGGCAATCAGCGAAGAATGTTCTCAGCATTTCTAAATGTGAAGGAAGAGTCATTCTGAAAAAGACGTTCTCCAAGTTAAATATTTGTATAATGAGCTTCCCGCAGAAACCACTACTTAGCTCTTGAACCACAAAGTGTGGGCGTACACATGTCCAACAGAGATAAGAGAACAATGATGACAGTGTTTTTCGAGCTCCTCTGCTCTGAGGATCACTGGTCCCCTGAAGATTACCCACAGAGAGCAGGTGGAGGAGAGACAAATATGAATGGCTCTATCCAGGCAGAACAGTTCTAAATGGAGAGGCACCAGTCCATCAAAGTGATTCAAAACCATCCCTGCATCAAAGAGCCTCCCAGAACCTCACAGCCTTTCCAACAATATGGTCTTTTTCTGTCTTTTCTTTTCTTCTTTTTTGCTGATTCAGCAATGTTTGATCTTTGGAGACTTCCTGACGGGCCGGATGTAACTCCAGATAGGCCGATAAGATAAAATGAAAGCAAAACCAGCAACAAACGAAACTACCACCCCATAGCACTTACTACTGAACATTCATAATGAAACTTCAAGGAGAAATTCCACTTATTTCCAAACGATTTTGCATAATTAGGTCTTTAGGAGTGGGTTTGGTATGTGGGGGAGTCTCACAGACGGAGTTGTTCACAGTGGCGGTGAATGGAACCAGGCGTTTGAAGAGTCTAAGGCTTTTAAGGTCCCTCACCGAAAATTAATATCTGAATGGTAATGAATGCATGGCCTTATGTCTGATCTTTTTATAATGTTATAAAAGATTATAAAAGGTTTTCCCTCGAAATGTATTTACTTTAAACCCATTCGTGGTAGAGGGGTGTGTGCAGGGCACAGGTTCACTGCTGGGTTTGAAATATAAATAAAATTGGTTAATTTGTGTTGTAGACATCACGTCCCCTGGTACCATTCACTGCCTCTGTCATTTAGTCCAGTTAGCTTAATCTGTTTAGAAGAAACTCACTTTTTAATCCCACATACTGTTAATTGCAAAACTGATGCAGTCTGTCACTTTGTATTGATTTTTTTAGGATCACAAGATCTCAAGTGTTTTATCTGTGTGAACAAGTTACTAATCAAGTGGCTGATAAGGTTCTGTAGGCGTTAACGTCCCTCTTGGCTTGTCGATCTCCAGTATAGCTGTAAAGACGTTCGTACTGGTCTGTTCTTAGCAGTCAATTCACAGGCAGCAGGAGATGTGTCCTATAAGCAGACCATTCAAACTGACCTGAGGCAATTCAAGGAACACTCCAGTGTGTTTCTAGGTGGTCTATTACCAGAGACGGTCATTTCCCATTCTTAGAAAATGTGTTGACTCAAAACACACTAATTACAGGTTTTGTGTCCTGTTCTGGGAAAAGTGCCTAAATGATCATCCACACTAAATGACTGTGTGCAGACTGTCAGGCTGAAAAATCCTTTAATACAGTTTCTTTTAGGGTGCTGTCAATCCATCTGTGAGAAGCTGATTCCAGATCAGTCTGAAAGAGGAGCCTCAGGTCGGAGTGCAGCAGCTGTAACGCGGCCCGTTCAGGCCATCGAAGGCTCCGTCTCCCACAGGGGATCGGGTTTCCCCACACACCCCGTTTTAATTTTGTGCTGGATCACTATCAATTTGGTATTGTTATGCCAGTAACCGAATATCCACTTTTAACGTAAGACGTCTCTCTAAATGACTCCTCCTGCTCCTCAGTTATCCTGTCTTGCCTGTTTTCGTGCCCTCACTCTACTTTTTTCGTCACTGACCTTTTTGTATTCGTGCCTGGCCCTGGTTTCCCCGTCACTGATAATTATAGACTGCGTATGTTCCAATATGCCATTGAATTGTGTTGCCTTTCGGACCCATGGTTAAATGTGACTTTAAATTGCACTATTGAGCACTCAGCAACAGGCTTAAAAGTTACATGTCAAATCAATCATTTGTGTAATTATCCAATAATACCTCACACAACGCAAATTTAAACATTAGTTCGACACCAAAAACTGTTTTAATTTGTTAGCCAATATGCCAAGCATTCAGTTTGTAAAGGTTTTAGATAAAGAAGTTATTAAACTGTAATAATTATAATGTACTGCAATGATCTGTTTACACTCGTTTTTGGTCAACTGAGATTTGATCACTGTTTGGTGAAAAATTCTAAATATTAATTGCATTAAAACATTCTAAAGGCAATTCAGATTTCTTATTCATTTTAAAATCATTCACAGCTCGATTTATTATTCCAGACCCGTCAGTGTTTCCCACACATCCTGTGGTTTGTCAGGACACTCACAGATGACAGGAACAGATACTGCGATTGGTAAGAGAGGTCATTTGCATGTTGCATTGTTGCAGGAGCTAGTGTGATGACAACAATTAGCAAATTCTATATTGTGCAGAGCTAATACAGCCAAATCAGTGACCTCTGGGCAGCAGAGGGCGGCTCCTCAGAGGTGGGTTTTTCTTCATGGATGTGCCACACTCAAAAGTGATGTCAGTTATGCCACAAACATTGATATGCTTTGTTGCTTTTTTTTGTAATTATGTACATAAAATAATGACATATCATAATACGCAAAATATACATAACACGATTGCAGCTCTTTTTTCACAGTTATTCGGCTGCAATGATCGTCCTTCTTTCATTCAGTTTCTAAGCTGCGTATCCCTACACAGGATTGCCGGAGCCTTCCCCAGTGGTCATGGGGTTACTAGCACCTTTAAGATGTTATTTTTATACAATAAAATACAATATAATGATAAAGTGTGTAACCAGGGATGTGCAAACTTTTGCAAACAACTGTAATTATCATTAGGATTAAGGTTACAGTACAGCCAATACATTTTTAGACCCAGAAATGCAAAGTCTAGCAGATCCAAGATGCAGGATTAGTATTTTTAGAGCAAATAACCTTTTGCTCAAAAAGCAGTTCAGACTGAAAGTCCCCTCATAACTTTTAACATGAATGAGCATGCTACCTTGTTGCTGTTTGCACAGGCATTCATTATCTGAGCCACTTATCCAAAACCAGGGACGTGCTGGAGTCTATCCGAATGCTCATAGGGTGAAAGAGAGAAAAACACCCTGAACAGGTAACCAGTCCATCACCGGGCAGACACACACAAACACAAACACATTCACACCGAGGGGCTATCTAGTAACTGTTTCTCCAGATATGGACAGTGGGAGGAAACAAAAGCATGGAAACCAACACAGACACAGGGAGACCATGCAAACTCCACACAGAGAGAACCCCCAGCTGCCTCTGCCAGGAATGAAACCCAAGATCTTCTTGTTGAAACAGCTTCACCCACTGTGCCACCAAGCCAGTCCTACTGTCCATCAGTCAGAACAAGTAATTCTCTCTCTCACTCTTCGTTTACCAAAGTAATTTAATTTCTTTGGCCACTGTGCAACCATAAACTCACCGCATGGTCTCACATGTAAGGTGCAATATCATGTAAATAAATTGTTAATAAGGCATTATTAAACAGAAGAAGGAATTTGTTAGCTAAGTAGCTAATGCTAATGTGTTAGCCTGTTTAGTAGCAGGCTAGTTTTTTGTTTTTTTTTTACAGTTTTTACACTTTCAAGAGCACAAGTTTTAAACGACTCAAACATGTCATTTTAGAAATTTGTTTTTGTGTTTGCAAGCATGCTGTGGCACCTAACCCTGGAAAATTACTCACTTTCTTTGGATTAACATCACCATTGTCCACTCACGTCATAACTCACACTATCAGCCTGTCCCTTAGCAAAAAGTAGTATACTTGAAGTTCATTTTATTAAGTATACTTGAGTATAAGTATAGCAAGTATATGGACCATGTACTTGTAGTGTACTAGAAAGTATATTAATTTAATACTTCTATGGACTAAATTGGAACATTTTTAAGTTTATAAAAGTATACTTTAAGTACACTTTATAAGGTCATTTTAAATTTACAACAGTATGACTTATCAGTATAAGTCAAGTATACTTCACTATACTATACTATAAAATATAGTATATGAAAAGTAAACTTCAAGTATACTGCCTCAATTTTACTATAAAATAAGTATACTGATAGTATACTTGAATAAACTACTTTTTGCAAAGGGGTGCCTTCGCCGGTTTTCAAATTCCTGCTATAACTGAACTAAACTGTACCAGCAAGGAACAAAATCTTACTAAATACATTTAATCCATGAACAGATAGTGTGGTATGATATTGAGTCTCACATTTAGGCTAGCCACTTATCTTACTAAGTAGCATTACTTGTTTAGTCATCTTTCTGGCTAGTTAGATTACATTCTAAGAGCGTAGTGGCTTTATTGGGAACATCACTGACAGTGTTAAAAATGATCGAAATGCTGATTATATGAGCTACATCTGCTACATGAGCTAGCAATACAACATAACACCACAGTGCACCAGTCACTTCTGATCCTGGACAGTCAAATTGCACACAACAGTGCGGTATGTCTGTTGATATCAGTATAACCTTATGTTCGCTGCTAATGACCAACAGCTGGATGGTTAATCAATCACTTTAGTTACTTTATGTGTATACTTTAATATTTGCATAACATGAACATTTCACTTGTTAATCGCAATTATTTATATGACAAATAACTGACAGCTAAAAGGGAGACAGGTCTCGTTTTAGGTATGTTTGTGGGCAGTCATTGTTTTTTATTTCCTACGTGACTGGGAGGTACGTTAGTGACAAGCTCGTGCGTTGGTGTTTGTCGTCGGTCGACACATTGTTCTGACTGAAATCGATGGAGTGTTTTTTAATGGTGACCACAGTGTCCTTGTGTTTGTGTCCTCGTTTGTAACTGCTGCATACAGCCTCTCTACACAGCCTGCTGACCTCTCTACCTCTCTCCCCACAGTGTCCGCCCAGAGGAACATGCATATCATATCACAATAACCCAACTATCAGAGCCACGAAGCAAACGTCAAGCAGCTATCAGCTGAACTTTGATGAGAAAAAGGTGTGGAGTGGGACTGGTGAATACTTGTAAGGTCAAGGTACAACCACACCCACATCCACACCCTCCCACACACACGCACAACTCACACAGGAGCACACAAGTGTGTATTTCTGTTAGGGTAGAATGCTTCAGTGTCATTCTGCATATCACTAGATCTAAATCCTGCTGCGCTACACTTAACCCAACACAAGCTTTATAGAAACAGTTCAAATTCCAGCTCAAAAACCTAGGTCAGATTGAGGAGAAATTTTAAATTCAGTCAGTTGTTTCTTCTTGTGGGCTTGTAGGTTATTTGAGTAGTTTGCTTGTAATAGTATTCTCATCTTAAGTGAAGGGCTCCAATTTAAAGATAAATGAACTTGAATGAATTTGTTTTCAATTCATTTTTGATAAAAGGGAGACACTATAACATCAGTCTGCATAATCAATGCTCTTGATTTGCATCCTTCAAACGACCATATTGTGGTGGTGCCCAAAAAACAAAAGAAAATCTGATGAGAGGGAGTCGCTGGATCCAGTAATTTGATCAGGTAAACCTTTATCTGACCAAGGGTTTACAGTCACAGCCAGAAATGTTTCCATTTCTTCTTAACAAGTTATGCCAAGTCATGTAGAGCTTTATTGTCATCCCAGCCATATGCATTAGGCTAAGTAATGAAATATCGTCCTCCTGGACTACAGCTGCAACATAGAACACAACAGCAGCACTCAGACAGATCAACAATTGAGGGTAAAAAGGGGGAATGAATTATAATTAAATGTGTATATATATATATATATATATATATATTTCTAAATCTGAGCACGTTAACGCGTGATTATTTACTTAACGCCGACAATTATTTTATTGCGCGTTAACACAGGTTTTTTTTTTATCCTTTTATTCAGTGTTTTTTTGGGGTCCAGAGGACACGGAGCACGTCTCGGCTGGTTTTTGCGGGGGGTCAGGCGTCCCAATACTTTTGTCCATATTAGATATAGAAATTTTTGAACTGCAGCTGGGTAACTGTGTTAAATAAAACACTGCTGTTAAAAAGCTACTTACTTTTTTTAAATTGTTTGCAAATCAAATGTTATTGCACTTTTGTTCATATAACAGTACTTTAGAAAGGAAAGTACGCCATACACTACATTTGAATTAATTATTTAATTTTGCCGATAACAATGCGATTAATCGCAATTAATCACAGAAAACCATGCGATTAATCACTATTCAAATTTTTAATTGTTGCCCAGCACTACTATATATATAAGTTCAGCGACTAGCAGGATCCGAAATCTTGCCAAATTGTGAGCCTGCATCCATCTAACTTGCTATAACTGCTTATGAATGATTTATAAACTGTCTACAACCTACTTAACAGCCTGATTATAAATCATTATGAACCCTTTATAAGCGTAGTCTTACTGTAAAGTGTTACTGACTTTTGCTTATGGTTCAGACTGCAGAAAGAATGCCTACAGGCTCAATTTTGCAGGAAAATTAAAGCCTGTGATTGGGGCCTCTGAACCACCAAATCGGTCCCTGGACCCCAGGAGCCACCAGTTAGCATGACATAACTTTCAGAGTGCTATTTAGTGGCCACAAAGTTTGCACTATTGACTGAACCTCAGGGACCGAAATTCTTTGGCCTTTTTCACTTAAACAATAAAAGCGTTTTCACAGAATATCATATGTACATGTTTTGCATCCTCTTGGCATCATCTGTCCTATACAAACCTGCATAAACAACCTTCCTGTCCTGTGTGTTATGATCACTATCACTCCTATTAAGGTGCACTGCCACGTCCTTTTAAACACACACACTCTCATCTGTCAAACCACCCGCAACATCTGTAAACAAGCTCACAAAATGGTTCTGCCACCTTAGGTAAACAGAGTCGTAACGGTGCAAGAAAAAAAAAAAAGCACATTTAATCATGAGAGAAACAGGTCAAAATACACAAAAAATGAGATGCAGTGAATTTACTTTACCCAACATGTCCATAATTTTTACATGAAATGTATGATATATGAAATATATTATGTATATCAAAGAATAAAAGACAAAATGGTGTTCATGTCATATATTTTAAATGCAGAAATGCACACATAAAAGCATTCAAAGCATCACATTTCTGTGCACTCTTCATTAGTTTTATTTGACACGTCTGAAACAAGAGCTAGCTTCCAAAAATGTGACCAGTGGTTCTTTAACCTAGCAGCTGTGTCACCTCTGTGTGTGTTTGTGTGTTATCAGTGAGAGTGCCTGGTGCACACGGCCAAAGTAAGTAAGAGTCGGAGCAGTCAGTGACTAAATGGCTCTGTGACATTGCTTTATAATATTCTGATGAAGAAATGTTTGATCAAGAGTGAAACCTGCTAGCTTAGTGAACAGAGAATGGAAGCTAGCAGCCACCAGTCAGCATGGCCCCATTTGTGTAATGCTAATTGTTTAAAAGGCTTAAACGTCTTCTTAAAGATCTTCTGTTAGTTCAAAACTATGTCCTCCTGAAGTCCATCTCTTCAGTTCAGTGTTCTAACCGACACTCTGGATTGTTTCTGCCATACCCCAAACGTACGAGCCCTGGTAGCTCTACCTATCACTAATCAATAGCTAAACACTCCCATTTACTGTCAGCACCTAGACAGTTGGGGAACAAAACCTTTGCCACCTTTCTAGCCCTCTCTAGGCTACGGCCTAGTTCACCTATATGTGGGGCGGATGGTGGCCTAGTGGTTAGGGAGTTGCCCCTGCGATCAGTAGGCCATGGGTTCGAATCCCAGGACTGCTAGTGGCACCGCTGTGGTACCCTTGAGCAAGGTACCGTCCCCACACGCTGCTCCCTAGGTGTCCCTGTTGGTAGCAGCCCACAGCTTCACTTGGTGAATGGGTTAAATGCAGAGAAAGAATTTCACATTGTTCACACTGTGGTGTGTTCACGCATGACTATAACGGGCCACTTTACTGTATAGGGACTTGAGTAAAAGCACATGTACCAAGTACTTTTGATACTTAAATACATTCACACACAAATACTGTAGTGCTTTTACTTTAGTAGGAATAATTATAAAAGACTTGTACTTTTACTCCAACAGTGTTTTACCGGGAGTACATCTACTCAAGTACTGAAGTACTTAAGATTAAAAGCCGTGGAATGTGGATTATGTCATTCATAGACCAGTTCTTCTCTGAGTGTGTGTGCGTGTGTGTGTGTGTGTGTGTGTGTGTGTGTGCGTGCGCGCGCGCGCGTGTGTGTGTGTGTGTGTGTGTGTGTTCACATCACACCCTTAAATGCAAGACAGGAACAGTAAATATCTGAGGCATACACTTTAGTATACATGGCCATAGATCCCTGGCTAAACTCGGAATGGTTCTGAAGAGAGCGATGGTTAGGTGGAAAGTAGGAAACAGCAGGATAGATGGTGAAGAGAAGGAATTAATCAAACAGTATGAGATATTTGCACATTTCCGACTGCACAATTTCCCTGTTTCACTAAATTTCGCTATTTAAGAAATGAACCTGAAAGCGCAGTGATTAGTTGACCGTTTGTGTGATAATGACGCATCTCACCACTGTCCCCGTTTTTACCGATTTCCAGTATTCCTTTCATTTTAAGGACATTTGATCTTCATAAACACACTCAAACACCCCCCCCCCATAAACCCCAACACACACACACCCTCCAAAACAACAGGGTTCTCCAGTACAGGACGGGGGAATTTTGTAATGATGTCAGTGAGAGAGGAATGTGATGTTCTTCCGACTGTGCAGACTGTAGTGAAACATAATAAAGAGACACTTACGGAGGGTTGAGGTTTTCTCACAGTCTCCTCTTGTCCTTTGGGGTTGTCCTCAGGGCGCAGGGTCAGTCTGAGACGCCTGATTTCTCTCTGAACACACAAATGAAAGAGAAAAGGATCAGAAAAAACAATCGAAATCAAAAACATAGTCCTTCATATACATTTTACATTCAGTGAGCAGACCGTAATTCACGCTGTGGGCCAGTTTAAATACATGTAAAGTACTTCATTTGAATGTTACCTAAACTGTCAGTAATTGCAAAATGACACAAGATGCTTAATGAAGTGACATACTTAAATTTAGGTGTCAGACATTTGGTTCCATTTATAACACTTTTAGTTCAGTGGAACTCAGAATCATGAGAACTCTCTCTGAGCTCTTTGATGTTCGAGTAATTGCACAAGTTCACTGGTGCACTTTAACACTAAAGCACCCTAAAATGAAAGTAGCATCTTTCCAAAGGTGCACTGAGTTCAGTAATTTGGTATTTTCCTTTCTGCGAATTCAGTGATAAGGAATGCAGATATCTGATGATGCTTCACATTGATAACAGTGTTTATCAAACTTGACAGATTCCAATCTAAAGTACCATGAAACTCTCCTGAATCTGCTCTGTGTCTTTGTGCTTACTGAGCTTTAATACTAATTATTTCCAGAGTGACTCTAAACAATGGAAGAAACAAACACAGTTGTTAAACTGAAGTGATAAGGCACTGAAGGTCTTGCTTTAAGAGGCACATCTTGTCTTACATGTCTTACATTGAATTTTTCCCCTGAGGCCCATGAATGACTTCTGTGTATGTTTATGAACCAACAGCATAATTCATTCACCAGTTTCTGTTTGTCCCTTGGAATTAATCAGGTTGTTTTTGTTACTGTGCCTTTAAGACTGATCTCTGTTCAGGTTGACTGCCCTATATTTCACCTCATTCAGAAAGCAGTTGGAGCATCGTCAGTATTAATGGGGGGAGAGCCTGAAGTCGGTATATGCAAATGTAGTGTTTTTGTGACATCACTAAGCCACAACTGTTTCTTGCAGCTCAGTTATATATATATATGGCTAGTAGCCAATCAGAGTTTAGAAGTTGAACTATCAGTTCTCATTCTGTTTGGATTGCCCCTGATAGATTATCTATTGATGGAATCACTAATAAACTCTATGGTGAAACTCAAATCATTCTCTCAAGTTTTGGTTAGGATTAGTATTGACGTGAGAGTTAGGTTTACTATAAGCATGAGTGTTTAGGATCAGGGTGGGAATTAGGTTTAGCATCAGGGTGATTGCTAGGTTTAGCATCAGGGAGAGTTTGGTTTAGGACCAGAGTGAGATTTAGTATCAGATTGAGAGTTAGCTAGGTTTAGAATCAAGGTGGGAGTTAGGTTTAGTATCAGGGTGAAAGTTAGGTTTATCATCAGGATAAGAGTTAAGTTTAGGCTCAGGGTGGGGGTTAGTTAGGTTTAGGATCAGAATGAGAGTTAGGTTTAGGATCAGGGTGAGAGTCAGGTTTAGGATCAGGGTGAGAGTCAGGTTTAGGATCAGGATGAGAGTTAGGTTTAGGATCAGGGTGAGAGTCAGGTTTAGGATCAGGGTGAGAGTTAGGTTTAGGATCAGGATGAGAGTCAGGTTTAGGATCAGGATGAGAGTCAGATTTAGGATCAGGATGAGAGTTAGGTTTAGGATCAGGGTGAGAGTCAGGTTTAGGATCAGGGTGACAGTTAGGTTTAGGATCAGGATGAGACTTAGGTTTAGGATCAGGGTGAGCATTAGGTTTAGAATCAGGGTAAGAGTTAGTTAGGTTTAGGATCGGGGTGATTGTAAGGTTTAGGATCAGGGTGGGGGTAGTTTAGGATCAGGGTGAGAGTTAGTTAGGTTTAGGTTCAGGGTGATTGTAAGGTTTAGTATCAGTATGATTATTAGGCATAGTGTCTGGGTAAGAGTTTGGTTTAGGATCTGGGTGACCATTAGGATTAGGACCAGGGTGAGAGTTTAGTAACAGGGTGAGAGTTAGATTTAGTATCAGGGTTAGAGTAAGGTTTAGGATCAGGGTGGGAGTTAGGTTTGGGTGTTGGACTGGGATTACGATTAGGTGAAGGTGAATTTAATAGATATTTAGACAAATGTAAGTTAAATGTAAGATAAACGTCTGCAGAGCATCTACAGCGAGCTGATCAAATAAAGTGCTACAAAAGGGTTTTTAGGGAAAGCCGCACCATTTCAACACGAAGAGAAGCTTGGCCTCAAGCTATGGTTAGGGAAAGCGAGCAAAGGCATGGTTTGTCTGGATTGGAGTTGGGCCATTGTTTACATGTTTCAGATACCCAGTGAAACAGGAAGCTGGGGAAGCATCAGCAATGAGGAAACTCGAACTTAGACCAAATAAGACATATCAAGGCTAATTATCATGCCACCGTTTTACAACACAGAATTGCACCCTGCAAAAAATCACATTTACTTCTGTGTCCAATGCTCTGAAGTGAGGAATGTTGGTGGTGGAAGTCAAATGCAACAGGCTCATGTTATCTGGACCCCTTTCAGAACTGCAACATTTCGGCTTACGGAACAAACAGCCTTCAACTATCATGCAAATGAAGTGTGGTTTCATGTGCATAGTAGGCCTATGATAATCAGGACCTGAAACCAAACAGCCATTTTTAGTGATCTTCAGTTATTTCACATAAAAAATGACAAAAGAAAATAGTCACTTCTTTGTAGGGAGAGTCCAAACTGATAAAAGTGCTAACTTTGGAAGGTTATGTTCAATTGTAAAGATATTAATTCATGTATGTGCTCATTTTTTAGTCTTAGGTCATTTTGAAAATCCCAAACAGGTGTATTTCTGTATTATCTGTGTTTTTACCATGTAAATAGTTCATGTTTGTGTATTCAGTTCATTAATAATCACAATAGCCTACTGTACCTGACACAAGGTCATATGAACCATTTCATATGAAAATGTGAATTATGACCATGATCTTTGAGCACTGATGTGCAGTCGACACAGCCAACAATGGCTCTGGTCATAAAAGGCTGTTGTCCGTTGTGTTCTGGATGACTTTTATGAGGTTAAACTGAGAGGCTGTGTGCTGATTAGCCAGAAGAAGGGCTCTCAGCGGCAGCTGACTGAGGCTACAGTCACTTCAATGCCAGGCACTGATAAAATAAACATGACATGGTTCTGGCCCTCACACACACAGCTCTTATTACACCCCCCCCGCATGCTAAAGATATCCCAGAGCAGAGCGCAGGGCCACTGAAGATGATTAGCTGTGATGGGCAGAGGCTATTAAAATATAGCTCATAGCGCGAGAGATGGACAAGGTGGCAGTGAGAAAAGAGCCTTTAGGAGGACAAACTGATGGACAAGTCAGTAAACAAACCCTGTTTCTAACAAGGCCAGTGCTTGGACCAGACGGGGAGGAAGCGACTGTGGGAGAGGACAGGATGGAGTTAGGCCATTGTTTATATGTCCTAAATGCTCAATGATACTTGACCTTTGACAAAAATAAGACACTTCAAGGCTGATAAGTCTAGCATATTTTTATAACACATGTTTATATAGGCCTGTATGTGAGACCATATCCCTCACCTACAATGATATCCCTCACCTACAATGATAGTTATCAAGTGTGTTGAAGCAGTTATGTAATGTAATTCTGCAGTTTAGGATGCAGGCTCCACTCTCATAGCTAACTTTCCCAGTTATAGATGTTACAAAAGAAGCCCCTTTAGAATGAATAAACTGAAGATTAAGCACGTGGTACTAGCCTTTACACTCTAAGGAACAGTTAATTGACTATTTTTTCTTTTTTATTGGAGAATCTCCATTCCAAACGCCTTGTAGTCCAGGACTAGACTTGATCCTTGTTTGGGAAATCGACTCCAAGGGTCTACAGGTAGGCCCCCCTTTCTCACACATTACTACAATTCTATGTTAGTTTCACAGCAGTTACTGGATAATCCCTGTATGTAACAGGATATTAAACCTTGACGCTAATAAATAAATAAATGATTCATTCTGGAGTTTAAACACTACAGAAATGTCCCTTTATACTCTATTTTATTTTATTTTATATGAATATGCTGCCCAAGCTTTGCCAATGCCAATGCAGTATTATGAAGTATTTGCATCCCAAACTGAACTGAAAATCACAGCTCATGTGCATTTATAAATATGTATACAACACACAGCCTTAGTTACAGCCAGAACAAAGCAGCTGTCCAGTGTTTTCTGATGTCTTTAACAGGCTTAAGTGAACACATATGTGTGTGTGTTTAGCCATGCCCCTCTTACCTCACTCCTCTGATCCGGAGTGGCCGTGGTAGTGACCGACCCAGCTGGGCTGTTTCTCAGCATGTCTCCTTCTTTCTGTCCCTTTCAGTCCACGACAAAACCTCACACACACTCAGTGCCACCACCTGCTCCCCCCACCGTGGGCTGCTCTACCCTGAAGGAGTGTGAGAGAGGAAGGGCAAAGAAATGGAAAAAAGTGCCCCACCGAGCAACAGGCCTGTGTTAGAATTCCTTCCTCCGGATGATAAGGCTGAGAGAGAGTGAGAGAGGGAGAGACAGAGAGAGGGAGAGAGAGGGTTATTCCAGTGTGCAGAGAGCGGAGGGGAAGAGCAATACTGCACAGTGTAGAGAAGTTCAGTGACAGAGTTACACACACACATGCACATACACACGCCCATGGAGAGGCTCCTCCTAACTCAGACAGACAGAGAAAGAGACAGAGAGAGAGAGCGAGAGGGAGAGAAAGAAAGAGAGAGAGAGAGGGAGAGAAAGAAAGAGAGAGAGACATACAGATAGGAAGAGAGAAAGAGAGGGAGAGAGGGAGAGAGAATGGCAGAGAGGGACAGATAGGAAGAGAGGGGGAGAGAGAGAGAGGGAGAGAGAGAGAGACAGATAGGAAGAGAGAGGGAAAGAGTGGGAGAGAGACAGATAGGAAGAGAGAGAGAATAGAGGAGAGAGAGAGGGAGAGAGAGAGGGAGAGAGTGACAGATAGGAAGGGAGAGAGAGAGGGAGAGGAGTGGGAGAGAGAGGGAGAGAGAAAGATGTGTGGGGCGTTAAAAATTTTTTTTTTTACTTTCACTCTTATTGTTAGGTATTCCTTTGACTGTCATTGTAACAGTTACTTGAATAATTACAATCCATGCATCATTTATGTCTTAATCTGGAGAGAGAGAGAAAAAGTGTGGGGCAGAGACAAAGAGGGAGAGACAGACAGAGAGAGAGAGAGAATTAGAGACAGCTATGTGGGTCTGGCCTCTGGCTGGACCTGTCCAGCTACATTTCTCCTGTTTGTGGGTCGCCTCCCTCCGCCTGCGGCTCTGAGGACTTTCACTGCTGTGGCTGCTGTTCGGGTGGAGCTCAATCACTAACACACCCAAGAGAGAGAGAGAGAGAGAGAGACAGACAGACAGACAGACAGACAGAAGACATACTACACCTCTGATACCTCCCTAAAGCTCAGTGCTATGGCAGCCACAATCAATCTTTCATGTTTGTTTTGCAATACTTCTTTATGCTCCACAGTGAGACTTTGGTTCCTTAAAGAACCGTTCAATTGCTGGTTCTTTAAAGAACACCATTTGTCTTGCAAAAAGAAAAAACTTAAAATACCCTCTCAGACAGCTTGCGCTTAAAATAAAGTGGCCCCTTATAGTTACTCAATCACACGCCACAACACAAAGTGTGAACTATGTGAAATTCTTTCTCTGTATTTAATGCAGCGCTCAGGGAGCAGTGTGTGGACTGTTCCTTGCTCAATGGTACCTCAGTGGTGCCAATGGCAGTCCTGAGATTCGAACCCACAACCTTCTGATCGCAGGGTTAACTCCCTAACCACTAGGCCACCAGGTGTCCCAAGCAGTTAATCTAAATGTAAAAAAGATACAGGAGGAACCACCTTGCGTAATGTGACCATGCATAATGTTAGCTAGCTTGGAAGCTACGTAACCAGTTAACTGTCCTATTTTGAGGTTATGTTGCAGCTTAGCTAGGTTAACGCAATCAAATGTGCAGCACTATTATGGTACATGTTTAACAACCATTTATGAAACATAACTCACTAAGTTCTGTTTTTTTTTTGACCAGTGCAGTGTTTATATACTTCCCCTTTAGATGACCTAAGGGCAAAGCTAATGCTAACACTAGCAGTCCAGTGTGAGGACTGTTTACATGAGGCCTTTTAGCAAACTTTACTGAATCAATACAAATGATTAACACTAAAACTTTTCATTACACATAATGTTTTTAGTCTGATCTTAACATTGTTCTGTTTTGTTATTTATCATTAAACATCATGTTAAAATTATTTTGGCCAACATTAACCCAGGTCTAGTTTGTCTTGTATAAGACCAATTTCCAAATAGTGTTGACATTGAAATAAACACAAATTACATTTTCATCACATCTTTTTACTGCCAAACCATCCTCACTGTGTGCTTGGCCGAAAAGTACATACAATTTTCTTATTTCATTACTGACCATTTGCAAAAATAAAAAACGACTTTATTTTGCAAATGGTCAGTTATGAAATAAGAAAATTGTATTTGTTTTGTCCAGGGGATTGGCACATTGAACTGCAAAAGATCCTTTTCAAGACAATTAACACCCAAACCAAGAACCTTAGAGTGTATTTTTGCTATTATTATTACAATTAAAATCATTTGAATTGAGAATACTGTGTTGTTTTAACAAAACCCTGAATTTAATTCAGTTAAAAACTCAAAGTCATTGAAGCAGGGTGTCGCAGGCATGAAAGGTAGCCCCTGTTTATGAAATTAATGAACTGTGTGATTTTGTTGACTCCCTACATATATTTTGCAGTGCAAAAGATGGTTAATCATTTACTAAATCATCAAATAGACTGCACCACAGTGATGAGAAATCATTAACCAGATTTACTGTTTGAATGCTCAGGGAAATCACTGAAGTGTATAAATGCCAAATTTAAATTTGATTCTGCATCTTCACCCAGAATAGTTTTGCTCATAGATCCAATGGGGATCCAGAGCACTTCCCTTAATATCCCAGTCATTTGGTCTGAACTGCTCTTGGGCCTTTACATTCAAACAAAATGAACTGATCAAATGTTCATCAGAACTACAAAAGGGGCAAATGGCTTATAGGACAGTACACCTGGCTTAAAAGGACGATAATATGTTACAACGTTTTCTCACTTTTTTTAAATAGTGAATTGTGACATAGCATGTACACACTGATATAATTTAAAGTGATACTGGTGACTCTCCAAATGGAAATTAAGCTACAAAGACAGTTTCAAACTCATTGTTTTTGTGATGGCAGTACATTTACACATCCTGACTGTCAGAGAACCTTAATCTCCACTTTTTCTTCTTGAAGACATCAGCAGTTTTTTACTTTGTGTGAATGTTTCATAATGAAGGGACTGATTGTAATCATGCAAACCATACTTGGAGAAAGTCTTCACCTATTAATTCACTTATTTTTTAAGTTACAGATGTTTTCCATACTCCTGAAAACTTACTACAGTGACGATATATTCATCTATTCATCTTAGATCCACCCATTTAATTTTAAGCATAAAAGAGCAGCTGGGGAGAGTTGTTGGCCATGTAAAAACGAATAATGACAGTTTTAGGAGCATTAACTTAAAGAAATGCAGAGGGTATAGACAGTTTAACTGTATTCAAGCTAAAGGGGATGAACTATAACTGTCAGGCAAGATCTGTGATTTTAATAAAGTATGAATCTGGTATTAATCCGGTATGAATCTGCAGTGTGGAGTGATTTTAATCTAGTATGAATCTGCAGTGTGGAGTGTTTTAATGTGGTATGAATCTGCAGTGTGGAATGTTTTAATGTGGTATGAATCAGCAGTGTGGAGTGATTTTAATCTGGTATGAATCCGCAGTGGGGAGTGATTTTAATCTTGTATGAATCCGCAGTGGGGAGTGATTTTAATCTTGTATGAATCCGCAGTGGGGAGTGATTTTAATCTTGTATGAATCCGCAGTGGGGAGTGATTTTAATCTTGTATGAATCCGCAGTGGGGAGTGATTTTAATCTTGTATGAATC